>JXSR01S026290.1:1130-20108 GCA_000969725.1 Ophiothrix spiculata
GGGATAATCACAGCTTGATGTCAATGTAAACAAATACCACTTCGACACATGTCTTCATTCCCAAAATACAGTTTGAAAAGGAGTAAATTCAAAATATTTGCCACACAAATGAATGTAGTAGTGGAGTGACCTTGTCAACATTCCATTGGGTTAGTCATATGGTTGCTGTGTGTTATGGGAAGAGCTTTAATCATCCTTTGAGCGTTTACTAGGATATATATATGTGATGACTCACCCCGAAAAGGGGGACTTTGCGACAAAACACTTTTCGAGAAACTGATGAAAATAGACAGCCAAAAATAAAGAAAATAAAAAGAAATTCCAGCAGATTTTCTGTTACAATTTGATCGCCTTGATCAATTTCAACAAGGTAGGTGTCATTTTAAAGCTTAGAAAATGCTTTAACAGATGAAATGATAAAATCAAAATCTATATCATCTGCAAAGTCCCCCCTTTCAGGGTGAGCCATCACATATGTGCCCCGTCATATCAAAAAAGGTATCCAAGGGTCCCAAAATGAAAATTTTTGGTCTCATCTAAAAAATTACATTTTAAGCTTTAATGCTTTTGGTTATTGGATGTTCGGTTGCAAAGTTACATCCAAATTGGTAAAAGGCATCGGGCTGATTCAGAAAACTATAGTTCTGAAAAAATCAAGTTTACTGTACTGGTAAAAATTGAATGGAGGAAGGATTTTTATCTCGTTTTTTAAAACATTGTCATATGTTTTTGAATGTTGGAACCTGATTAATATGATAGAATACACTTCAAAGGTAACGTTTCAAATGAAATTAAAAATTTGACCCTGGACGTGATTTTGGTTATGCTCAGCTTCATTGGCTCGTATCTCGTAATTTACAATGCCGACCTTAAGGTACCTTTAGATATGACGGGACACATATTATCTCTATACCCAATTTTGTTCCTGTGAGTAAACGTTCCCCCCCCCCATTTCAATTTCATTGCAATGCCCTCATTTAACCTGGTTGCATTACACATACACAATTTACACACTTTGTATACACATTCTCTTCAAATGTGCAGTAACATAAAATATTTCATATTATATCAACATTTCATCATGTGGGTGCAAGAAAGTAGTATCTGCAATGGCTGCCCTATGTTATATTTATTTTATGACTTGTCACAAGAAAGTGAAAAATCCTTCAACATTTCCCTGTCTTATATCAGTGGTTCTTGAAATGGTTCTTTAGGTGACAAACATTTCAAGAACCACTGACCCAAGACTGGAGATTATAAAGAGTGCAATCTAAATTTATGACAAATGGCAGCTATTGCAGATACGACTTTCTTGCACTCACATGGCGATTTTAAGAACACATGTCAGTTTTCTTAAAATAAAACCAAATTAGGGGAAACTTGTGCCATTAACCATAAATATTATGTAAAGACTCACTAGCAATATATCCTTTGTTCATAGTTATTATGTTTATGTTGTAAAATTTGATGCAAAGTTATCACTATTTTTTAAAACTTTTTTGTGTGCACATAAAAAAATCACTTTTTTAGAGCTTAAAAACTCTGCTGGCACAGTTTTTCAACAGTCTATGGGCGAAGAAAAATTTACATTTGTTGAAAATTGTGATCAAGTTTATTTAAAAATTCATAAACTAGGAATTTGTCACCTCTGTCAAGTGAATAAGAGCAAAATGACCCATCAACTATCATGGGTTCAAAGTTTCCTTGATGTCTTCTGATATAAATAAGACCATTAAAATTTGTAACTACCCATGCCTGTTGACAGACACATCAAGTTTCTGACACATGACCTAAAAGCCAGTAAACCGGCTTATCGGGTATACGGTACATACACACATATGAGCCAGTCTACCAGCTCATCAGGTTCAAAGGGTTAAGTTGATCAATTTCGTTAGCGAGGTATTGTTGAAACACAAGAGCTAAGAAACAGTTTACCACTTTACGAAAACATGACCATCACTTCAGAAAGATGTTGCAATGAATATGGCACTGCATAGGAATTACAATTAATAACACAACTCTTTAATTTTACCTGGGGGCTCATGGTCATAATATTCTACACAACCTATATATAAAGACTCATTTACCACTCTCATAAAATTGGTTACCAAGTACTATGTCTAGTGAAATCACTTCTCAGGAGTAGGGATGAGCAAAACCAAGAGTTTTCAGTTCCTTGTTCCATCCACTAACTTTAAATGAGCTATTCCATATGTAAACTGCACTCCCTACCTGTGGAAAAATTTGGAATTCCAACTAAAATGAGCAAATTTCCCAAATCATGGCAATATTCAGAAGAGCACCTTGAAAGATTTCTGGTATTTTAACCAAAATTGATACTTTCAGGCATTTTGAAATCCAAATCTAGATTGGGAAAATTACAATATTTCCAAAAAGTCATTTTAACTCAAATCCAACATTTCAATTCTATTTGGAATTCTGTCTTGAATGTTTGGTTCATAATCGTAGGTTTAGTTTGCAATGAATTAGCTCAAATACTGTATAAACGGATCATGAGCAGATTTGTTTTTTTGCAAAACAAGACAATCACAACCTTTCCACACATGTTAAATTAGCATTTTTATAGCTTCATTACATTGACCTACACATAAAATGAACATATTCGCGAGGCCTTATATTTGTGGTTGGATGATTCGGAAAATTCACAAAACCTAAACGTTTGTGAAAATAACTGCGTTTACAGTAGAATAAAGTGCATTCATTTCCAGAAGATGATGTAAATGGTATGGTCCAAGAAAGGTCATATGCTGATGATCCTAGCAAGGAGCATGATTAGACTGAAGAAATGGTCCAAGGAAGGTCATTTGCTGATGATTCAGGCAAAAACGAGCGTGACAGAACGGGAGATATGGTCCAAGAAAGCTCATATGCTGATGATCCAGGTAAGGAGCATGATGAGACTGGACAGATGGTCCAAGAGAGGTCAGATGCTGATGATTCAGGCAAAAATGAGTGTGATGGAACTGAAGATAGCTCTGCTATCCTGAAACCAATTCCTCAGCATAATTGTCTATGTACAATGGCAATCATTTAACAATAAGCTCTTATATTAGCATGAAGCTTCCTTAGAGTGATTTCACTAAACAGTTACAATTGGATTTCATAGAGACATACTACATTTTTGTGAATTAAGTTTCCCTGCATGCAGCATCATGTTTAACTCGAGCATAACACACAACCATAAGTGTTTCACAAACACTGGAATTGGACCAATCACGTCCCATAAATGAGTTGGCTTTAATGCAAATCAGTGTAGGCATTGGCTACAAAAGCACTGTGAATGGAAAACTTAATTCTCAAAATGACAGTAAGACTTTTCATCATCATAGGCAAAAATGATGATGTATCATAAGGATACAAGGATTTCATATGGGAAAAATCCAAACCCTTCTCTTTGTAACGATACAAAGGGTCAGGTACTAACAGAAAGGTCTGAAAGGTTTTATTTTCGATTAATTTAATTGTAGTGACATTATCTCCTAATATTCATGAATTCCTCTGACTAGAATGGATCTATATGTGACCGGTCATCTCAAGCCAGTAATAAATGCAACCTCACTTTTTCAAACTTTTGTAAGACCATGCTATAGGAATCAAAATGACACCTTACTGAACTTTAATAGGCTCCCAGAAGTCAAGTACATATCATCATGTAGTAAAGGTGAAACTGAGATAAACACATTAAAAGATCAGAGAGTGGCCCGTATTCCAGGAAGGTTTTAGCTAAACCACGGTTTAATTGAACATCAACTGTCCAGGTATGATATGCACCGTTGCAGCATTCAAGCGGAACAGTTCAATGGCCGTGCTGTTGACGAGAATTAATACCATGGTTTAACTAAACATCTTTCTGGAATATGGGCCTACCAATCTGGAAAAAGACATCAGTTTCGGCAAATTACATTCTTTGCATGTACTTTCAACTGAAGCGCTTAATGAAGTTGCTGCATTTGCTGCTGGTTTGAGATGGATGGACACATGTCACTTTGTTAACGAGCTGTCACTGACATATCAGATAAAGGATATAATTTATACACTTGATGTCACATTGAAAGGAGGGACCCAGATAATTATCAAATATGTGATGGCTCACCCCGAAAGGGGGGAATTTTGCAGATGATATCAATTTTGATTGTATCATTTCATCTGTTACAGCATTTTCTAAGCTTTAAAATGACACCTTGCTTGTTGAAATTGATCAAGGCGATCAAATCTTACAACAGAAAATCTGCCGGAAATTCTTATTATTTTCTTTATTTTTTGCTGCCTATTTCCGCCAGTTTCTCGAAAAGTATTCTCTTGCAAAGTCCCCCTTTTCGGGGCGAGTCATCACATATTTCTTCACACATTTCCAAGTTATTTTCATGGAAATTGAACACTTTTTATCTACTTTGTTTACACTTAGACCTGTCTAATTGGTTAGGAATTTATACAATATAAATACTACTGTACATTGCTGATCATTTTTGGTAAAATATATCATAATTATACATACATCCATTTATCATCAATTTTGGGCTATGATCTCAACTAGATTCCCTATTTTGGGGGCAAGATTCAGGATTTTTGGAAATATCGGGTAAATTATCCCATCTGGCGCTCCAAAATAGTGGGTAATACTTGTTATACATATTTCGTCAATGGTTATTTAACATCAATCCAAATCAACAACACACTGTAAAGGGTAAATACAAGTCTGCGGTGTGTAAAATCTACAATGACAAACTGTGGGCCATTATTTCTTTTAAACACAAGTAGAGCATACACAATTTGACTGCTTATGAGTGTGATATAGTAAATTATATCATGTGGTTAAAGGAGCATGGTCCAAGTTTTCAAACTTTTTGAGACCAAAATATTGCTCATATTTTTCTCACAACACATAAGAAATGTTATGACTAATTTGTCTTCCATTTTAGATATATATAATGACAATGTGTCTATGGTAACCATAAATAATTTACACAGTAATGGATAGGCAGCTCTGAAATACAAAAATCCATAAAATCATAATGGTTTGACCGATTTAGCTGAAATTTGAAACTTTGACCTTTTTGGTGGTCCTCATAGGGCATAAAAAACTATATTTTGAAAAATCGGACCAAGCTCCTTTAAATTGTGACTTGTTTATTCTAGGACATATTTGTTCTATACCATGATTTCCCTGATTTCTTTTCAAGCCATGAGATGGTAAAAATCACACATACCGGTAATACCAAATACTTATACCAAGTACTAATAAAGCACCAAACAAACAGTGCATAATTTTGGAAATGCAGACCTAAGTACGCAGACGGATATATTAAACCCTGTGATTGGTCTTTGTGGCATTTCTGATTCCCAGCAAGATCACAATCAAGCTAGCATTCGTCAGCGCGGTTTCCATCCTCACTGAGTTGGCCTTATTTAGGACATCTCTGTTACCATTCAACAGGATGTACCGCTATAGTCAAGCTCCCAGCCTGGAGCTTGAATGTTGAGAGAATAGCCAGTTTAATAATTTCACATACAATTGCCCTTTTGGAGCAGCTCTCTTACAATGAACAAAATATATCTTAAACCAATGTTTTTGATGTGCATAAAAGAAAACAAGAGTTGTAAAAGCAGAAACTGGAGTTGTTATAACAAGATTAAAATATGGCCTTTTCATCCCTGATAATATGCAAGTGCAATTGAACTTTCTATGCTTGCTTGAAAAAATGGCAAAGTTGAGGCTGATATTTTCCAAAGTGATTAACACGATTTACTATTTGGGTATACATTGCAATTATTAGCAATATCATCAGGCATAAATCTGCCAATTACAATTATACATCTCCTCCATTATAATCTGAAACAATATTTTAGTCCACACCTGTAATTTGACAATCTTGGTTGACTTAACAAGTCTCTTGAGATCATCATGTACAAGTTAATTTCGCAAAAGTGCAAATTAGTACTTTGTTACATCTGTTCTTGAGAAGATCATCTCTATACTGCAAAGAAACAAATTATTGATCAACCATTGGGGATTTTTAAAACCACCCCTGGGGAATGACCACCCTGAATATGGCAACACTATAATAAAAATATGGCAACACTAGAATGAGAGATGAATTTGGTTGATTTTGACAGCTGCATATCAGGAAACAACAAGGTCTATAATTCCAATAATAACACTACTCCCAAAATGATAAGATTCTGGAGAGAGTTATACACACAAAGTTTTGAATTATAAAGATTTCAACGATACATTAATAATTTGCATAAAGCTGTGACTTCAGAATTCAATTTTGAAGCTTACACAATATAATAACAAAGCCCATTTGTTGACATGATACAATGCGGAAAAGAAATATTAACCAAACCTTTTTGGTCCTACATTCAACAATAATTATCACAACCAAACACTTTGTTAGACTTGAATGTTATTACAGATTTTCATTAAGTTGATTATTTCTATCAGTGTGTTTCTACTTGTGACCAGGAAATGCTTCACAGTAAGTTGTTCATTAGGATCAAAACTCAACAGGAACATCAAGCTAATTATTCTACATAAAAACTGTATGAATTAATGTTTCCACTGAATTTGTGATTGGAAATTTGCAGTGGCTTAATAGCTTATAAGAAATTAACTGTAATTTTGCAGCGGTTTTAGCTGAAATGTAGGGGTTAATAAGCAAGTAATATGCTATAGAGAACCAGAAGAAACACACCCTAGTAGCAAGACAGTAATCAGAATAATCCAGAGTCTCAGTAGAAACACACCGTTTGTTTAAGGTAAACAGATTATTGACCACGATATACAGTTGTGACTTCAATTTGATTAGACCAATCAAATTTCTGAATTCTTAACAATTAATAATTAAATATTTATCAAACAATATAAACCCCAAGCTGTCTGATTTCGCTCACAAGCAACAATAATATTTTGGCATGATCACTACACCATAAGAAATTATTTGTAATTTTACATTGCTCAAAATCCAAGTTCAACATTAAAAATATGGGAAATGCTGTATTTAAACGTCAAGTGCCTATTGGTTTGTTAAAATTATATCTCATTTTGATACTATGCACTGTTTAACAAATAATCTGTAGAAATATGGTATACTTATTAGCAAAAATCTGTAAAATGCGTATTTAAAATACAGTATTTTTACAGATTTTTGTACGCAAGTTACTGTATTATTACAGATTCGCAATATAAATACAAGAAATACTGTTTAAATTCAGCATTACCTTTAATTTATGATTGAAATGCTGAGGTAGATTATGGGCAACATAACATTATGGACATTTCTTACAGTGTACTATTATATCTACAAATAGTAGTAATTAACTCACTTACCTCCCCTTCCCCAATCCCCTGCAGTTTGCTTCTAAGCTTCCGCCAAAAATTAATTTTGGCTTGGCCAGCATAGATGTGAATACCCTGAATTTGGACTCAATAGCTGTAGACTCTCACTACACCAGGTTGTATGCGAAGCGGGATGCGAAGTATACAAATACAACATGGTTTAAGGGGAAGTCTTGATCATCAACACAAAGGGATAGTATTTTGCAATACTTCTTCAAAATAACCAATGTTATATTTGTTTTACTACACCTCAAAAAGTCACATTTTAGTTTTGAAATAATTTTAAAAGTTACCCAATTCAGGTTGTTGTTTTTTGTCGTAGTACCAGGCAGGAGTTTCTACTTCTTCCCCGTGGGTGGGTAAATCACACAGGCGCAACGCATGCCCCTGCGACTCTACTTGAGAGTTAATGGACTTGTGGGAAAGGAGTCAAAATTATTTTTACACGTCTCGGCTAATTGACCAATAAAAAGACGATATTTTCCCTGTATCTGATTCCCCTTGTCATTGAGTACGTTTGGCTGTTAACAAAATCGCTAATCTTTGTTTATTGTTGCTAGTTACAAAACTACATTGAGAAGAGTTTACAAAATGTTTTGACCTTGTTTTATTTTGGTAATGCATAATATCACACAAGGTTAAACAAGTTAATCTGATCTGCCATGCTACTAGGGTTCTAGCTGAGCAAACTGTAGTGCTGCGTATTTAGGCTCGCTATCAACTTGAGTGTCAGGTGGAAATTAAAAGTGTTGGGTGGGCGTGTCTTCCATCGCAAATTGTAGCTAATTAGTACCCGGCACTCTACATTTATAGCTTCTGGTCAGTTCACTCAATTATGCCTTCATTAATAGTTTGGCATCCTTATACCAGCAATTCTTGAACAGATGGCCCCATACCATGCCTATACCATCCCTACAAGCAATTCAACATTTCCTTAATTGTAATTTGTACAGGGATGGATTACCAGGCAATGTAATGAGAGTCTATTTGTATTCTCTAATGCTAAGAGTTAACAAATACCCCTGGGGTCGATTTCACTAACGTTAAAATGCATCGTTAAATAACGATGCATTGTAATGTTAGTGAAATCGACCCCTGGACTCTCTACTATTCCATTTGCTTGAATTGATATATTTTACAGTATATCAATTGACTCTCTGTGCTTTTGATTGCACAAGTACTTCAAGAGACTCTTGCTGAAATTCCAGCCCTGTTTGTGCTCCGTTTGATGTGTCGCTAATACTTTCCCATAATTAAGACTAGCTCATTAACTCAAAAACTTTATTTGACTATGTTTGAAACCCCACTTTAGATAAAAAATTGATTAGTGATTTTCATCCTACACAATTCAGAAGAATTATTCAATTTTTTGTCAAAGTGAAATCTGAAAATAAAAACTGATCATTTGTGATCAGCTGTAGCCGTCAAACAAGTTAAAAATGGTAAAATGCTGGTAACATTCCGATCCAAGATGATGTGTCTATGTATATCAAAGTTGTGAGCACAAAACTTATTACTTGCAGTTCATCATGCACAGCCAAGCAATGCAATCACACAGTCAATAATAAGATCAATCACTTTATCCAAAATCTTTCAAAACTTTGTGCTCAAAAAATTTTGGGACCCATCTCACAAGAAATTGACTCCAAGTATGACATTTCTATTCATTACACATAAAAACAAGATATATAAATAATATTCTTAACTTGGGACAATTAAACTGCCAGATTTCTTGGAAAAACACCTCAGGAAACTTTAGAGAAGATATATAAAGCTTCCCTTTTCTATGTGGATCAGTCAGATGAGGGAATCGTTTGGATAAACTGTCGCTACCATGGAATCTTCTGAGCACCGGACCATCAAAGAGCCTCATTTCTTTTCACTGGTGTCCACTGTACCTCTGACTGTTCCTGATGCAATTTGCTGTAAAAAGACAAAAGGAAACACCAAGAGAGAAATATTACATTTTTGACAATGCAAAGAATAAACCAAAGTCCTGTCAAACCCCCCCCCCCCAAAAAAAAAACCCAACAACAACAAACAAAAAAACAGGGCAATACAAATTCAGTCAACAGCCTGAGTATAGCCACAACTGTTAGTAATGAGCAAGCCAAACTGAAGTTTGTTATCAATAATATCAGTTCGGCGAAACTCACAATTTGGATACGTATCCGAATTTAGATACTCCGCATCCAAATTCTGATACCTGTATCTGAATTTGGATTAAAAACAGCTGAAACGGGATATCAGCTGAAATTAATATTCAGCTTTGCAGCGCACCATGATACTGGTATGTATGAAAGTCAATAACATTATCATCATTTGTCATCTAAAGTCTAAGAAAGTTTTGGCCAAATTATTTTGCCTTCTGTGATAAGGAGCTATCAGGACATGTTTCGAAGCTTTCCCGCTGGAATTGCACAGATGGAAATGACATATCCACAGATAAAGTTATCATAAAAGCAAGAACGATGTTCTACATGTACTTGCCAGCTTGCGCTATCGATTTGTTTCCTGCGCCACGACAGGCGTATCAGAATTCGGATACCCCTTCATATCCTAATTCTGATATGGGTATCACAATTTAGATGCAAAATGTACGTGGGTATCCAAATTTGGATACGTATCCGAATTGTGAGTTGTGAACTGATATTAGCAAGATCGTGGGCTTCATATGATGGATCTATGGAAACAGTATCACCAGGCTAATTATGTACGAGATGGATGAAGCTCTTTAATTGCTTTCAATACAACTTTGCTCTGAAATGTTAGCCACCTAATATCTATTGTACATTTTCTATCAGTTTGGAATCTTAAAAGGGATTGCCCATGATTTTCTAAAATTTGAAAAAGACGACAGAATCATTAATTTGTACCTATTGAATAGTACATGTAAAAGTCAGAAATCAAAATAATTCTTTTAAAACTGAATTCAAACGATCCTGTTTTACTCACAGTATCACATTTGTGTCACTCCCCCGAATTTTTTACTCCTTCGCATAGTTTCTTTAAAATATCACTTTTGGACAATTATAAGACATGTTTCTCTTTTTCACCTCAAATAGAGCTTGTTTTCAATTAGGCCTATATTGGATTGAATTTGAACTCTGTATAAAGCTGAATCAAAGCAATAGTGAGACTCAATATTGGTCCATCAATAAAAACCGGCACTCATTAGGACTTACGGGCTTCTTTTAAACCATCAACATCAACAGTTACTGTCTTAGAATTTTCCAGTCAAAAATTATAACATCATCATTACAGGATACCAAATCATTCTTCAGACTCAAAAAGTAGTGGCTTATACAAGTTCTGTAAATCAGTTTATTATCTTACTTAATTAACAATACTTTCAATGGACACACAAAGCAGATCACATTTTTAAAAGTAAGGTTTCTGTACTCAACATTGTGTTACTCCCTGTATTGCCTATTAGCTCCTATTGTGGTACACAGTATACCACCAGGGTTGCGTATCTTTAAAACTAGAGCTAGCAAGCCTTTTTAAGCATCATTTTTGGTTTCAGTGACCCAAAGTTAGTCAAGATTGACTACTTTCATTTAAGATACTTTTTGGCTGTATACCAATATTGCTATCCAATTCATTCGGCCCCTGCAGAACTCGTGAATTGGACGCATGAAAATTGACCACGTGTACATTGATTTTGTCTAATTCCACTCGTGACATACACATTTATCAACCTATAAATGTAACTCCTCAGACTATTTTTGTTTACTATGGCTAATTAATTTTTTCTCGGCCTATAGGCCTTTAATCCCGTCTTACCTCATCAAGTTCCTTCTTTGTTTTATCTTCAATCTGCCTAATATCATTCATATCTAGTTCAATGTACTTATCAATCCAACAAAATACTTGGCGATGGAAGTTTAAGAACAGTCTTTTTTCAGTCTGCAAGTATGGAAATAACGTACAAAAAAGAAGATTTAATATTTTCTAAGATAATTTATGTGTATTCATTTCCAAAACCCTGTTGTTACATTTACCTTTTTGCCAAATTACTTTGTATACTTTTTTAAAAAACCAAAAAAGGGTTCAACTCTTTTGATAAAAAGTGCCTACAAACTGTGCAGGAAGTAAGTTCAGACATAGAATTTATAATAAAATGAAATTTAACATTATTTTATACATGATACTGGAATTCAAAATTAAAGGCATTAGCCATGATCCAATTGGGTATGAAAACTTTTGAAAACTTTGAATCAAAGAAAGACCTTAAGAATCAAAACAAACAAACAAAACCATATCACTTGCTCTTAAAAGACAATTTTCAGCCAAATTCATTTTTTGTGGTTATGTCAGCAATGTTTCTATTTAGTTTGAGATTCCAAATGTATGCCTATTGATTTAAAAGTAAACATTATTCTTTTGGGAAGGTTAAATATAGCCTACTTAACAACATGATTTCCTCACTAAAATATATTGTTAGTAACAAAGAAGTTTAAATTTTGAGAATTTAGTAATTTATTTCTAGAAACACTATCACTGAATTTCTCATTCTCTGGAGAATGAATAATTCAAAGCACAAATAATTGTCTGTTTTACTTTAAATGTTAAAGTTCAACAAGAATGGTTTTGGATAATACTAAATAATGTGAAATACTTTCTAAATATGCAATAAAATCAGTAGGTCTTGAGGAAAGTTGAACTTCACGCTGGTGATTGTGACTAATGCCTTTAAGTGTCCAAGTGCTATAAACCACCAGTAAATTGGCCCCTTGTTAATTTATTTTACTGCAGATTCAAATAGAATAAACTTTCTACTTTATATTGATGATTCTGTCCCACAAAGTAAAAAAGCAGCATGTACATTTATAAAGCATAGCAGATACCTCCTATAAACATGCAATTTTACTTGAATCCACTTCCATGCCAGAAGGTTGTATGTACATATGTTTGATATAGTAGATACTGCCATTAGTTATGAAAGAGAATTGATTGTCTGCTCATTTGTGCAGGATTTCTCCAAGTGAAAAGGAAGTAGCTTTCAATATATCTACAATACACATACTGCGTTTTTTGTAGGGCAGAATTGTCTCAAGTTCATTCGTCTACCAAAAGTGGAGTTACAATTCCTTGAAAGTCGACACATCAGAATTTGTAAAAACCTAAAAACATTTTTCATTTTGCACATTTCCATTCCAGGAACTTTTAGGCCCATTCACAAAAGAGGTTTAAGAGTTAGACCAGGTTTAAAGTTAGACCGGGTCTAACTCAAAATTTCTACTGCCATAAAAGAGCAATTTGTAGCTTTTTTGAACTGCAACAACTTTCAAAATTAAAGATTCAGCTAAAAATCTTACAAACAACACAAAATATGACAATAATGGTTGAGGAAAATGTTAATCTGTGAAACAAAATTTCACTTAAACTCGGTCTAACTCAGTTCAGCGGAACTCACAATTCAGATACGTATCCGAATTTAGATACTCTGTATCAATATTCTGATACCCGTATCTGAATTTGGAATAAAATCAGCTGAAACGGGATATTGGCTGAAATTAATATTCAGCTTCGACGCGCACCATACTGGTATGTATAAAAGTCAATAACATTATCATCATTTGTCATCTAAATTCTACGAAAGTTTTGGCCAAATTATTTTGCCTTCTGTGATAAGGAGCTATCAGGACATGTTTCGAAGCTGTTCACGCTGGCATTGCACAGATGGAAATGACATTTCCACAGATTCATTTATCATAGATGCAAGAAATATGTTCTACATGTACTTACCAACTTGCACTATCGATATGTTTCCTGCGCCACAAAAGGCGTATCAGAATTCGGATACCCCTCCATATCCTAATTATGATATGGGTATCACAATTTGAATACAAAATGTTAGTGGGTATCCAAATTCAGATACGAATTGTGAGTTCCGCCGAACTGAACTTAAAACCTAGTCTTACTATTGAACCTCTTTTGAACATACGTGCCATAGTATACAGATATTTTAGAGTTGAAATAGAAATGGATATTTTGCAAGGAAAGAACATTTCAAATCTTTAACAAATCTTTTTTCTTGTCAGAATACGTCTTTACATACATTTTGCCTACTATCTTGAAATACAAAAAAAAAAAAATGATGACTTTACAGCAGGTTTTTAGTGAACGGTCCCAAATAAAAACTTACTCTCATTATAAAATCTTCTACGTAGCGTTGAAGACCAAACCATACAAATTTACATTTAACAAGCTTATAGGCGCACATTACTGGCTCGCATTGTGACTGAAAGAAAACATATGTATCACTTGTTAATGTCTCAGAAAAAACGACAAACAAACATATGTACACAAATTTGACTAACTTGATGTGGTCCTCTATTGAAAGTGCAATACTTAAAAATATCTGTGTAAATGTCCTATACTCGCCTGAAGAAAACCTTTTCACTTTTACATGTCTTGTGCACTGAGGTAAAAGTTCACACGCATCTCGCGTGATACTGTGAGCTCGCGAGATTTGACAGTTTTGTTGCTGTGTGACTTTATGATTAATTTGATTGGTTTGATGTTCACACACGGTGCGATTTGTTCCCTGCCAGAATGAAAAGGTATTTTTGTTCAAACTACAGCGGTTTCCCGCAAAGGCAGATCTCAATTGCAGGTTTCCGTTTTTCCAAGTGGAACGTACAGAGCAAAATAATGTTTTAGCATGAATTGCACCTGGAACATCCCGTATTCAATGCAAGGTTGTTCGCAAACCACACACTTTGAATGGTGGCAGTTCATAATAGATTGCAGTTGTAAAAGATACTATCATAAAATTTTCACTTTCTGGTACAGGTCTGGTCAATGTGCAATCTGGGGTTAAAACAATGACCAGTGATATTAAAATGGCAACTTCCTGATAATTGTTTCAACTTGACCTCAAAATTAACATGTAACCTTGGCATGACACTACCAGGATATGCAAAAGGGCAAGAGCTATTCACAGGGGAACGTTTGGTCAATGTGAGGTCATTGACCTTGAAGTGACCAATGTTTCAAACATTTCTGGAATTAGACCTCAAATGGTCCTTTTGAACTTGATCTGACCCCACTAAGACACATCCTGGGTATAAAAACATTCAAGTGTTGAACAGTTATGGCAGTGACATTTAACTGACCTCTGATGACCTTGCATGAATTTTTTGAAATATATACCCTTCACAAAAAAGCAAAACATGCTTGCCAAAAATGCCTTGCTGAAACATCACATAATGCACACAGAAGGTAATCCCTCCCATCCCAATGGCATAAAGCAATGTGCGAGGCCGGACGTTCCAGATCTGGGTTTGAAATGTAGAACTCTAGGTCCTACTGAGTATGATTTTTTGTAATCCTCCCTTAACATATTTAGAGTTAGTTTATGTAGGCTCTTTTTACTCAAACACAGAAAACCAGAAAACTTTTAGAGTTAGTGAAACCTTAACATATTTGTGCTCACCTTCCATGGTCCTATTAATGGTCCTCTACCGGTCTTTTCTGATTTAAATTTTGTTGGATCCCATTCTGGTTTATAATCCTTTAAAGAAAAGCAAATGATAGTCGATATCATATGATATAGGCAGTCAAACTAGTTCAATCGGTAAGGCGCTCGCTTGAGGTGCGGAAGGTCCTGAGTTTGAACCTCCCTGGTGCCAACAGTTAAGAGTGCTTGAAATTCCCTAGGACAAGGAACTGCTAATTGTCTCATGGAAACTGTATGTGGGCTGATCAAGGTTCAGCGCCCCTAGAGGCTGCCGCAGAACCTGAAATGATGCTTGGTGTAGAATGGAGCTTACTTGGGCCACAGCGGTCAGCGAACACCTGTAAAGTGCACAGACGTCGCATGGAACTACAAATCTGGGAGGCATAGTGTACTATAAATCCCCAGTATTTTTTTTATCTTAAAAGGATCTGCAAATGCTACCATAATTGCATTGGGTATTTAATAATGCTACAGACGGGTTCATGACAAATCAACAGCGATACAACTATGCGTCCGCATAAGCGGGGAAAACAATGCGTGGTCAGAAACTCCATGTAAAATTGGTCATCAAATCCATATACCTATCAGATTTTTATGATACATGGTCACAATGGTCCTTGGGTAGAAGCAAACATGTGATCCCTATGTGAGTACAGTCAATGGTCATCTAGGTGTCATTAAGGGTCAATGACCTCTAGTGATCAACATTTTAAGATTGGAAAAATCCATAGTCAGATTTTCATGGGACTAGGACAATGGTCTTCGAGTAGAGGTATATGCATAACCCCTAGTGAGTGGGTGAAGGTCATCTTCAGGTCGAGTCAACCATGTGACCTTCTACTGTAAATTAAAAAGCACTCGTTTTGGAACTGGCACTCGTTTTGGTACTCATTTTACCACTTGTTTTAGTACTTGTTTTGGAAAATGAGTAATAAAACAAGTGCTTTTGTGGTTTTAAAACGAGTGCCAGTTCCAAAACAAGTGCTTTTTACTTTACAGTGTTCTTTCAGACCACACTAACAGTCCGGGGACGGTGTGATTCTTTTAAGGAAGTGGCTATAGACACAATGGTCGTGTGTCTCGCCCAAAATGGCTTTAGACACGATGATCGTGCACCTCACCCAAAATGGCTTTAGACACAATGATCGCGCACCTCGCCCAAAATGGCAACAGACACGATGATCGGGTGTGATAAAGTGAATGGCTATTGAGCCGATGCTCACTGATACTCAAGGGGCTCAAGGGGACGGCAACAAAAATGGTGGAAGGAGGAAGATGACTTGCATTGATTGGTAATATTACAACCGGGAGAGTTTCTGATGTTATTCAAAATGTTAACTTGATTCTTGAAGTTGCATTTTTGTCCTTTGCCGTCCGTGACGGACCAAAAGAGAGGAGTAAAACAAACAAGAGGAAGAAAATAATGGGGAGCAAAGTTGTAATATTACCGATGCAAGTCACCTTCCACTATTTTTATTGCCATCCCCTTGAGCATCAGTGAGCATCGGTTCCATAGCCATATTCACCGTATCACACCCGATCATTGTGTCTATAGCCATTTTGTACGAGGTGCAAGATCATCGTGTATATAGCCATTTTGGCCGAGTTAATTGACACGATCATAGCCATTTTGGGCGAGACTATTGACATGATCATCGTGTCAATATCCTGTGCCTTCTTTTAATCATTGGTATATTAATATGGTCTTTCTTACCCTGCCTTCAACTGCACTGTTATCTGATATGTCTATATAAACTATTTCTCTTTTCTCGAGTTCTGAAGGTTTTAGATCGTGTACCTGTCAAATAAAACAAAAAGTAAACAAGTAAGATTACAAAAAGAATCTATAAATTTGCTTTGAAATACATATGTTTTAAGGCCAATAAATCCTAAGAAACTCTTTTGTTTTTTAGTCAAACTGTGAGAAAGTGTTTGCCATCAAACAAGGACAAAGTCCTTGGCTGATTTCACTAACGTTTAGCGATTATTGCTAACTCCAAAACTGATCGCTAAATTGTTAAAAATACCTGCTATTTAGCGATCACTATTGGAGTTAATGTTAATAATAATAATAACCCACTTTTGTAAAGCGCACAACACAGAAAGTCACAGTGTGCTGTACAAAGAGAGAACAAGAATAAATAACATAATACTAAATACAATGCAATTAGCCATCAAAACGGGGTTATACAGGGTATCCCAATAAAAATGCATCACTTTTGTTTTTGATCATATCTCAGAAACCAATAAACAAAAATTCAAACCTTTTTCAGAATAATGATAAGTATAGTTTAGTCTTTCATCGCTAAAATTTTGAGCAAAATCCGTTGAGCCGTTCTTGAGAAAACTAGAATTTTGTAAGATGACTCAATTTTACCCCATTCCAATGGGGTTTACCACAGTAATTCATATTTGCAGCTATCATCGATCTGACATGACCATGTCACCACAGTAATTGGCCTCTAAAACTCATTGTATTCATTGATAAACATCTTTTCAGTAAAATAGCTACAAAACAACAATTACAACAACAACAACGACAACAATAGTAACAACAGAAAATATAGAATTTGAATAAACCTGATTGAAACTTGAAATCTTGTCTGATAACACTCGACTCCCTTCACCGTCAGGGATTAAGAACATCGCATTGGACCAGGACAATGATGTAGGTGCCTGGGAACTGATTGTGAACATGTGAAAGGCAGAGTTGCTCAAAATTTACTTAAAACTACACCAACATTTTTCAAAGTGTGGTATCATGGACTAAGACATTCCACTTTTACGAGGAAGTGAATTACTGCTTTGTTATTTAGATTTGAATATGTTGACAATGTTATATTTTTAACATTTGTAGAGTGAGAGACAGTCATAAAGCTTTTCTTTTTTATGAAAAAAAGCTTGAAACTTAAATGATACAAAAGATTTCTGAAATAGGCTTTCCAGTGAAGGAAATCTCTGCCTTGGTTGAGTTTTCTTGAGAAACCATGTACTCTTTTTTTCCCTTTTCTTTTTTTAGCGCCGCAAAACAGCAAGACCTACACATTGAATAACAGCGCCACTCTCAGTGCTAAAAAAGTTATCAAAATCATGGTTTAGTGTCTATGCCATATTTTGTGATCTTTGCGGTCTGTTTTACAAGTTTAAAATACATTGATCAATAGTAACCAAAGATGTGCTTTGGTAAACATGAGTTACTGTGGTAAACTCTATTGGAATGAAGTAAAATTGAGTTTTCTTGCTAAATTCTCGTTTTCTCAAGAACGGCTCAACGGATTTTGTTCAAAATTTAACCAATGAAAGACAAGACTATACTTGTCATTATTCTGAAAAAAGTTTTAATTTTTGTTAATTGGTTTTTGAGATATGATCAAAAACAAAAGTGATGCATTTTTATTGGGACACCCTGTATAGCGACCATTGCTAAATTTTAATGAAATCGACCCCTGGTGAAACTCCTTCAACCGCACACTCTATTTTGCAATGGCCATATGTGACCCATCATATCAAAAGGTACCTCAAGGTCGGCATGGTAAATTACGAGATACAGGCCATTGAAGCTGAGCATAGTCAAAAATCACGTCAAAGGTCGAATTTATAATTTCATCAGAAACGTTTCCTTTGAAGTGTATATCATCATATTCATTAGGTTCCAACATCCAAAACATAAGACAAATGTTTTAAAACCTGGGATAAAAATCTTTTCTCCATTCAAGTCTTACCAGTACAGAAACTTTAAACTTGATTTTCTCAGAACTATAGTTTTCTGATTCAGCCCGATGCCTTTTACCAATTTGGATGTAACTTTGAAATCGAACATCCGATAACCAAAAGCAAGGTGTCATTTTAAAGCTTAAAAAATAAACTTTCAGATGAGACCAAAAAAAAAAAATCAATTTTCATTTTGGATCCTTAAGCTGTAGATATACTTTGTCATTTTTTGTAGTTTGTAGACATTTTAATTCAGAATTTTTTTCATGGTGATTGGTTTTTAAGAATGGTGTAAAAATCATTTTGAATGAACATTTTCCCGTACAATTTCACCATTGTGTAAAGTAAATCATAACCATCATTGCAAGAAGAGATTAGCTTACCATGAATAGATCTAGGCCGTAGAATCAATATCAAACATTGTACTACCCATCAGTAA
>JXSR01S026291.1:17681-28040 GCA_000969725.1 Ophiothrix spiculata
GCCATTCCTTGTAGTGCACACTCGAGTCGGGCGATCGATACAGGGAAAGAATGAATAGGAGTACATTAGATTCACAAAATTAGGAGTACATTAGATTCATCAAAATATATACAGCTGACATATAGTTACCTAACAAAAAATAAATCCTCCAACAAATTGGAATTTCGATACCCATCAAAACCGATTTCCTGTTTGTAAGTATTTGCCTGTTTTTCAGTACTTTATACGCCTCCATCGTTCTTACACTGCTGGGAGAAATATAACATTTATGCAATTTTATTCCCACAATGTTTAGTATAAAATACTAAGTATACGATGGACTGATCACTATCTGCAAAATAGCTGATATATAATAATACCATGTCATATTTAAAGGGACTGGCCTAGATTCTTCCCACTAATTTTTTACTCAAATGTTTTTTACATGAATCGGTAGAGCATGTAATGTATTGTTTATAGTAATATAACCTACAAGTAGTTTTTCCTTGATTTTGACGAATATTGGAGAAAATTGCAATTCTTTACCTGCTTTAATTTTTTTCGCCGGCGAAAAAAAAAATTGATGTGAAAACAGTGTTTCAAGTTTCAAAATCTAAAAAGATTTTGTTTCTACACATGTGATGGGTAAACAAATTATTTTTGATGAAATTTTTTCTCTTTTAATACGTATTAAATTATCTCTAAGAGCTTTGTTTGATTTCTTATCTGGTAAATCCAGATCTGAGGTACAAATTTAGGATTCAGAAAACACAAGATAGTCACACCACCATCAAAGAATGATATATTGCAAATTAGTTATCTCTCAATTTGAGCCATTTCTGTGTAAATTTTTTGTACTTTTTTGGAAATTACTACACTTTAAAGCTTTATTTAGAGCACTTCCATAAGTTTCTAATTCTAAGTGGAATCTAGGCTTGACCCTTTAAAGCTACTCTGTGTGACTCTGAAGCAAGATTGGGATGGGGGAGCGAAATGCAAATCGCATTCATATAATTAACAATATCTAAAACGTTTGTATACTTGGAAACGATGAAGTTAATGGTTTATTAATTTTTACTATTATAATCATTGTATTTCTTCAACTTTTAAGTCGAATTTCTGCCATTCGATTTTCCTTGAACCGATTCGGGTTTTTGACTCCCAATGGAAATATGAAGGAAAAATACGACTTATTCTATATAATCTCAAAGCTGAGAATACGAAAAATTCAGATATGCTTTTTAACTATAACTTGAAATGCGCAACTTTCCGTTCTTTTTTTCTTCTTTTTTTGTCCTCCTTTTTTTTTTTAAAGAGTGGGTCTTGTATGTAGTTGTTAGATCCCATCTGTATCAATATGAACAAGCATGGAGCCGTGGGTGAAACCGTAGGAAATGTTTGCAGTGTCGACGTGAAAATTCTTTGGAATGTCAGCTAAGAACATGAATGCGGTATCATCCGATTTACCACCTTTGAATATCAAATCGAATTTTTTTTCCAAAGAAATATTAAAGTTAAAAGAGAAAATCTGGAAACATACTTAAAGTTGTCTTAAAACCTCCTACCCTATAAATTTCTAGATTTGACTGTGATATATTTCAATGTTTGTTGACTTATGTTGAATACAGGGCGCAAACACTGAGGTTACTTTTGTGCGTTTCCAGTAACAACCGCACTTTTTAAGCAACAAATTAAAACATCTTGCTTGTTAACTGAGCAGTCGAAATTTCAAAAAACAGTCACAATCGTGTAAATGAAATAAATGGAAATGAACTTCGGTATAAAATTCCGTGCAGCGACTGTTTTCTGTGATTCTTTGGAAATGTCAGATTAGAAATAAAAGCATACCATGCATCATCCTAGGAATTGTAATCATAGACATCCTTATATGAATATCAAGCAGAAAAGTTTAAATACTTATACAGCTTAGAATTTACTTCGGGTCAGCTAGCAAACATCTCAGTTAATTAGTTGGCGTCTTTAATCAGACACTTTGTTTCGTTGTTTGACGGAGTGGCCTGTCATAGGTCCTTTTCCAAGCTACTGATTCAAGGTATATTCACAGAGTAACAGAGATGACACTATAAGCTCAAAACATGGCCCCAATAGCGTAACGCAGTGGCGTAGCTAGAGGGAGGGGGCGGGGACCGGGGCCCCCATTACTGACCGTTCGTCGGTTGAAAAAGCGCCCGTCGGTAAAGTTGAGCCGACTGGCCGCAGGCCGGGCGGCGATACCGCATAAACAGTCCATTGGTCCAAGCGATCGTAGGCCGCCTACCTATGTTGGTTTCTGCAAAAATTACCTCATACAGATGATTTTCACAGCATTTTGGCACCCTTATAACTACACAAATCCAAAAATGTTTCAATTAGCCTTCCTGCAGTGTGTCAAATAGCTAAAACGCAGGAGCTTCCGGGATGGTCAATACAATTCTGTCGGTTCGTCTTCATATTGTGCCCCCCCCCACACTTTCGATAACCTGGCTACGCCACTGGCGTAACGTGTAACGTGATATGTGGACAAAAAAAAGGTCGCATTTTGAAGAATGCTGCACAGCTTGTACCCGATTAAGCGTAATACACATCAAGGACGATGTCAGGATTTATCTATATTTGAGTTGGGTTATTCATTATGCGACCTCGTTTTTGTCCACTTACGTTACACGTTACGTTAATTGGAGCCACTGATCACATGATCAGCCAAGAAACATTTAACCAGCGACTATTGAGAAATAGTAATCAAATGAGCTATGAAGTATATGGGGATAAGGTGTCAGGGGCCTGGTATATTGCGCGAGGAGATAGCAAAACCTCTTTCACATCTATCCTTGAACTTCTTACCATTGTAGAACTACTTTACAAGTTCACGCCTCAGTCACACCTGAGTAGAGAATAATCTCTAGCCTTTCAATGCCAGATGAATCAAGACTTATATAATCAGGATTCGTGTTTATACCGCTAGTCAAATGTTTCAGGACGTTCCACACAAATGTTCTGTTCATGAATTTATTGTCAGACATTACAATGTGTGTTGAATGTAAGATAACTGCCATCTGTAAGGAATTTCTTATTCAACTATGCTTTCAAAATCCTGAAAGTAACTTCATCAGACAGAAATCTTGGGAAACTAAGTCTTTCACCTATCTCACATTATTAGATCTAAATTTGAGCCCTAGGTGAAATTTTGTATCCTGCCTTACTGTTTTGCTATCTTACGAAACTTAAGATAGGACAAATAACGAAGAATGTATAACAATATGCCATTATCCAGATTACCATCACTGAATATTAAATAAATGCACATAGATAACGTTCTTGTTTTTATTTTTTATTAAGAAATGTTTTCCTTGTTGTGTAGTAAGCTAGTAATCATAGTCGAAGTACCATTAGTTTAAGAATGCATTTCCTTGATACAAAACACAAGAGATTTCAATTCTGAAACTACAAGAGGTTGTTATTTTAGTCGTGTAGAGTTTTAAATATTCTATACAACTTCATTTATATCACTTTATTACTTGATTTAACGTTTTTCATTTATCACCTGAGAGGCTTGACTTGAACCCAGTTATCAATAGAAAACACAAACAAGGATTTCATTTATACCAAGCTAAAGTCCACCCACTCTCCGAAATCTACTTTAAGATTTGTTATATTAATCTTTCTTAGATTTGTACGTGTGTTTGAAATTACACGAGATCATTGTTTTACTTAAGTAGATTTCTTAATATCTGTAGAAAACTTTTAATATCACTTTATCACTTCAATCATTAAAAGAGAAATTTCGCAAACAAATTTAATATGACTTCTTACCAAGCCAAAAACTACTCGATCTCTCACGTCCTCTACTAGATTTGCCCGTTATATATTACGATGTCTTAATTTAGGTAAGCTATATACCAATACCCCAGGTAACAATTATTTTGCATTCTCATCACCAGTGACAGCCGTAGGTCTGAATATACTGCTTGTTGCTGTCTTGAAACAGTCAGAATCATTAGAGTGAAGTATTCGAATAAGATTTTGTAAGTTTGCAGCGTTTATGAATATTTACCGAGTTTCTTTGTAAATGTCAAAAATAAAAGAAATACAAACATACCGTGGCATTGCCCTTTGAAGTACAACTTTTGAATATTGATTCTTTTATGATTTTTTTCATGAATAGACGATGATTAACCTTACGTTTTAACAGCCTCGAGCCCTTAGCACGAGCAATGAGGAAACAAATCAAGCAAGCAAGAAAACAGAGAATTTTGAATCATGTTTTTTTCGTGTACTTCATACTTATTCTTTGTCTGCAGTTTAAGTGTCATTATTTTATATTGAGAAATTGAGAAAAGGAAAAGGCAGTAAAGGTAGAGGTGATGGGGTGGCCTGTATTCGAATAAAGAAATCACAAAATTAAATCAGTATATTAATATTGATGTAAGGAGATTGACAAATTGGTCCTATTAAACCGCTCATCCGCCCAAAGTAGATCTGAACTCCCGCCTACTAATGCTAATTGATTCAAGATTAGCCACTTACCCCACAAATATTCTGCACATGATTTTATAATAAGCATAAAATTTGAAAAGACAAACAAGATACCGTTATCTATTTTATTATCAAAATTTGTATCTAAAAAGTCATTTGTTCTCCAACTGTTCTTAGCATCAGTAAAACGATACTGCCTATAAAGTTAATAGATCTAGATTAAAGCACTATGTGAAAATTTTATCTGTGTATAACATGATTGAAAGCTGGTACCCGAACACGATCTGATGGTAATATCTCGCTGGTGAAAGACGAAGGATCTCGTCTAAAAATTCCGAGGTATGTTTCAAATTCTGTTAAATGAATCAAAAACTGTATTCTTCAAGTCAACGTTCTGCTCATTATTTATTTGATCTGACTCTTACCATTGGCTCTGAGAGAATTACTCCTTCGTCAGCCATAAGAAACTTTCCGGGTGTCTTATTTGACAAAACACTAAATATGTGAGACCAGCTCAGTAAACTTCTATCTTCGCAACTTATCCCGTATTTGCATGTTTTAGACAAATCTGCCTGTCAGAATGCAGTTCGAGCCATAATTACATCTAGGCTTCTATGCTAACTCTGTTCTCTATGGAATCACAACTAAAGACATAAACAGACTTCAGCGTCTCCTAAATCGTACCGCCAAATTTATCTATCGGGCTAAAAAGTATGATCATACAACCCATCTACTTCAAGAACTTCACTGGTTACTGATTCATAGCCGCATCCAATTAAAACTTTTAACTAAAATGTATTATCTTCAAGTGGTGTTTGGACTCATCTAAATCGTCTGCATACATAACTGAACTTATTCAACTGTACACACCAACCATAAGCCGGTTTACGCATGCCCAGGACACAAGACTCCTCATTACGCCTTACACACATACTCTCACTGGTGATAAAGGCTTTTCTGCTGCTGGTCCATTTCTTTGGAATAAACTTACCTATGATATACCATATCCGTCATGCCCAATCACTGGCAACCTTCGGGTCTCGTTTAAAGACATATTTTATCATTGTACATACTTTTTCAATAAGATTTTCGTCGTTTAAAGACATTCAAATACACTACAGAATTGTTCATTCAATCCCATTTGACACTTTATTCATCCCTAAGTGGATTTGAACACCCGCCCACCAAAGCCCGATGATTATTAGTCTTTTGCCACACGTTTGCGGATCTGTGCATTATTTGCTGGCAAACATAAAAAGATTTATTAGTGTGTTGAATGCTTGTTCACCAAGGTCACGTTGTCTCTTTCATTATCAAAAGGGTACCTCTAAATTCTACAACTGTGATTTCAAACTCCTGATTTAAAAGTCAAGAGTGTTGGAAGAGTTGCCCTTTTGCCCATCTCATATAAGAACTAGATTTTTTAGCCTAAGGTGAATACTTCAAAATGTGTACAGTGTCTTTGAATATTCTCAACAAATCTTAGGGAATGTCAAATAAGGGGAAAATATAAGGCATTAACCGAATTAATAGAGAGATTGCCAAAACAAAGGAACAAAGTTAAGGTTACCGTATACGGTAACCTTAACTGTAAAATTCTTAACATTTAACGGTTCGATATTCGCTAACGCTATTTCAAAAGCTAGTTTTAGGGATTGATAACAGTTGTATATACATGAATTAACTTTATATTCGTATACTTAACGTTATTTCTGATTTAAACAGCTATATCAACTGCTACATTTATCGTTTGCGTTCTTTCTGAGTGATAGAATTTTGCATTTTGATTGTTGGCACGAGACTATTCTACTAGTATCTATTGTTATTGTTTGCTATATGCCAAGAAAGATCCATAGTTTTGATAGTAAACCATTTTTTACAAAACAGATTAAACAAAATTTACATTTTGCATTGGTTCTGCTGGAAATGTCACTTTTATTTTTTTTTATAATCGTATATATGTATTACCTGTTCATTTTAATAAACCAAACCAGAAAGTTGAATCTGTCATTAAATTTTGCATGCTTATAATAATGAGATAATGTGGCAATCAAATCGCTGGACTTACTTTTGTTTTGAGTGCGACGTTTCGCATCCTATCCCGGTTGCATCCTCTGGCCAATTGGTTGTCTTGCGGCAAAAAAGGTTGTTGACCCGTTTCGGGTCGTTACCGGAAACGTTGAGGAATCTCGAAAGAAAAGTAAGTCCAGCGATTTGATTGCAAAATTATCTCATTATTTATTCTACCTGGATGATTGACAACATTCATAAGTTTTTTGCATGCTTATATATTCGCTAACACTTTTAAATTGTGCAGCCATCTCGATTTTTGGAGATGATGTTGAACTTGCCAATTGCTCCTTTTTGACACTCTTCTTGATCTTCTTCCTTCGTTAGAATATAGAGTCAAATGTCATTTGTTTACGAACAATGAATGAATGATACGTAAAATAGGAGATTCAATTCTGTATCCGCACCTGCTCACCTGCAATCAATCATGTAATGTTCAGCCGCTAAATCTTACAATTTAGCTATAGTGCTTATAGTAAAATAAAGAAAAAAATATTAACAATTAACAAAGTTTCATCATTGTTTTACCCACAAATTGTTCATCTTACATCATGCTTAGACTTCACAAAAAGGCACTTTAACAATGTCCTGATTTTCAATACCCTCAAGTTAAATGCCAATTACGTTTGATAAAATAATAGTTTCCAAAATCATAAATACTCAAATACAAAATTGACCACTTTTTTCCAAATTTGTTACATCATAGATGGTTACATTGACCCATGAGTTCGGAAAGTGACCAAAGTAACGTTCACTGTTTTCTCATTTCAAAATTGATACCTGTAAGGCATTTTGTGCAACTGCTGATTGTACATGTAAGCTCATCAGTCAATTGTCGTAGAACAAGGTGACTTTTACTTATTACTAACTAGATTTGAGCCATAGGTGGAATCTTCAGAATGTTGGCATAGTCCTTGGGCATTCTCTATCAGCCTAATTACATTACAAGAGAGAAGTAGAATGTCATTGCCCGAATTATCACTTTAAAAATCACAAACAATGCCCTGTCTATTTTGATCTGTTTTCATTGCTTCTTGTCATAGATTAAGATGTCGGCGCGGTGTTTGAATCTCAATGATACAAAAACCATGTGATTTTAATTATTTAAATTCTTTAAAACGCAAGAAGATCATTATATTTATATTCTATCAATTTTGTATACCACGTTTAGTACTTCAGTTAGATCAGCAAAACTGCTTGAATAGAATTAATTTCAAGTATACGGCATACGTATTCTGAACATGCTTGTAATGCATTAATACTTAGTCCTACAATTGATCCATAATTCCTTTTTAAAGTTACAAAATGATACTTAAGCTTTCAAACTTTTATCTATAAACTGACACGTTGTTCACGGTGAAATGACAACTGTCAAGATTAACAAAACATAAATTATTCAAAAACTTCACAAAAGGGGCTTCAAGATTTCCTGACTCAGTTTAAGTATCTCAAATTGAATAATGGTTAATTAAATTGAGTACTTATTCAACACTTGTTGATATATAGTGATACTTTTATGATCTTGGAATATGTATTTTTTTTAAATTTCCCTCTATAAGCATGTGAAATAAAAACAAAACAAACAACAACATGTGTTTGAGTGGTTTCTTTAAAATGTCTTCTGGTGAAGTATCTCAAATTGAATTAAAGTTTGTTTTAAATTATTTACTTATTTGAGACTTGTTTAATAGATTTTTATGCAATTGCTTGGTACAAATATGATGTAAGGCTCAACTTTTTGTTTTTGTAATATTTGCATATTTTAAAATTGTAATTCCTTTTCGCTTGCCACGTGAACCTATTGTGTGAAATATTTATAATTACAAAACATTTAGACGAAGTCCTAAAGTCAGTTCAAGTCAGTTCAATCTCTTATATTTACAATAGAAAATGGGTTTGTTCACGACACAAAATTTTCAACGGAGTAGTACCGACTGGCACATTAACTCTAAACAAAGAACAAGCCAGAAATGCTTCTAATGCATAAAATCGTTGAAAATATCAGGCATCATCATCATCATATACAAAGCAACCAAACATTTTGTCAAACCACGTTCTGTCACTCTTAATCATTAGTGTAAGACAGTTTGTTCTCCATATACCAGATTTTAATGAGAAATTTAGTTAGGCCCTAATTTATGTTTGTGCACACGTTCATTGTATGTAACCAACTTGTTACTGGTGGAATCGATAAATATTTTTCTACGACCTCTGAAATTCCAGTCGCGTCCTTTTATTTTGATTGAGACGTTTTTTTAAATCTGACATTTTGCTCTGCTCTCTTTTAATAGACAAGAAAGCAAAAAGGTTCTACTGTGAACGGTTGCATAAGGTGGGTTAAGACTAGCATGTGACTTTGTTGTATGCACCAGTGGCAAGCAACTACTTCTCTGTTCATTCATCTCAAACCAGGTGTAAATGCAGCAAACTTTTTTGCACTCTTAGCGAAACACATGCAAAGGTTGTGATTCTGCAAATCAACTTCTTGCAGTTTCACGACCTTTATACTTGCTTCAGAACAAATTTCATTTGAGGAATATGATCCGAAGTATGAAAGATGTTTATCTTTTTCTGAAGACTAAGGCCGTGTTCACACATAATAGTCATGACTAGTCATAACTAGTCATAACTAGTCATAACTAGTCATGACTTAGCAGTTGCGGTCACACTGGGACACGACTTGCGCGTTAAAGCTAGTGGCGCGTCACTTTTGGACACGAGCGAGACACTTTCTATAATTGCGTTCACACTGAGAATTTGCTCATGAGCAAAAATATAGTCATGACCAAATTCTTATGTGTGAACGCGCCCTAAGAGTTACATTTTCGGCTGGTTAGATATGAATGGTCACATTGCAATTATGAGCTATTAGGGCTCATTTGCATTTTTGCTATGGCGCCAAAATCTAAAGCAAACTGTTTTTAACGTGCTGCTCTGACCGCAATTTGGGGGTATTTGTTTTATCAAATATACTCCGTAAAACGTAAAAGTGCAAACCAAAATTACAAACCGCATTTCAGTTGCACATCCTGCGTTACTGCATATTATCGCGCAGTTGTGTATAAGCATCAGCGTGAGAGCGTAGATTGAAACTACTGTCTGTTATTGACTACAATGTTTGGTTTGTTCTTCAAAGATGGACTATAAATAGTGCTTGTTTAAAAAGTTTTTACATGGAAATATTGGTTTTGCATACTTGAGATTACTGACTTAATAGAAGTAAAACATACATTCTTAAAATGAAAAGAGTGAACAGTCACTCTTTCTTAGAGTGATATTTTTTTCACTTTTTCTTTTGAAAAGAGCCATATCAGTGACCAATCTTTAAAAGAGTGACAATTTTCACTCCCTCAAAAAGTGAACTATAACTCTATAAGAGTGACATTTCACTCTTTAAGAGTGAAACCCCGTTCGAATTCACTCGAAAAGAGTGAAATGTCACTCTTTCGGAGTGAAAAAAAAATCACTCTAAGAAAGAGTGACCGCTCACTCTTTTCTTTTAAGAGTGTAGTATTGTATTTCAGATTATATGCAAGATATTTCCTTTTACCTGGGGATTCCTGCAGAGTTAGGCATAATCGGTACGCTTTCATAACAAAAGACAGCATATACTAACCCTATATCAAACAATGTTGCCCTGTACTTTTGTTTACACTTTGGAATGGATTTAAGTGCAAAAGGACTGTGATTGATACTTGCACCTACTTTGATTTGTCTTTTAAAGAAGTAATGCCTTACCTGTCTGCGGCTATGACAAGTAGAGTATTCACCGAGACGAAGAGAGATACAAACTTGATGGTGCCAACCACAGGACACATGATATCTCCAAATACCCAG
>JXSR01S026291.1:50169-63670 GCA_000969725.1 Ophiothrix spiculata
AATACGTGAGTCACGTGACCCAATAGAAATACACGGAGATCGTTCCCTAAATTTGCGTTTTGGAAATCCCTCATCCCTAAATCTAGGATCTTCTATAAATCGTGTCCGCCACCGCCTGGATTTTATTCATAAAAAAACATTACTTAAATACAAATGCAGTAAAAGCAAAGTTGTGCTTTAAAATATGACTTGAGTGGTTTTTATTGCTTGAATTACCCCAAATTACTGTAATTTAGCTAAATTTTAGTCATTTTGGCGGCCATTTTGAATTTTTCAAAGCATGAAATCAGGCAAAAATGCTATAAAGTACTAATTTGTGTATAAATTAATGGTTTAATGGTTACAATGTGATGTCTGGATCTTCATAATTTTCATAATCATGATTTTTGTATCAAAATTGCTAAAAACCTGTTATTTTTTGCTTAAATAGGGTAACTATGGTGGCCATTTTGAATCACGCCCTCTAGACGAAAATGTGAACAATTGAATAATTCATCAGCAGACACCTTTATGGCCTAAATAATGATGAATTAAAAAGAAATTAAAGCATGTAACTTTGCAAACCTTCTCATGTTGTGAATAATTCCTATTTTGAATGATGGCAATATGCCAATTGGCGGCCATTTTGAATCTGGCAGCCATCTTGGATTTTCAAAATAAGTAAAATATGATGAATTAAGTCATTTGTGATTCATGTTTGTCATTTCTAACTCAAATCATGAATGGTAATGCTGCCAACGTCAAAGTTCTTGCCAGGGAATCAAAAGACTTTGCCGGAAAAATCTTGGAAGCTATCTACATTCAAGCAGAGGAAGCCCGCCCTCAATAGAGACAAGGGGATGGAAGCGGATCCCGTTTGGGATCCAATCTTAACATCGTAACTGTATTTGGTTACTTCCGGTCGGAAGTTACGTCACCATCATCATCAGTGTTTCCAGAGACGGTCAGTCATCATAACATCTCTCATTGCTGACGACGCCAGATGGTATCTGTGCGAAAGGCCTCCAAACGAGGTTAGTAAAATTTTGTGATACAGAAGTTTCAACCTTCATATGTGTATTTTATCACCATCACGTATGAGTCTATTTCCTTATAAATGATTTGTTGTTTTATTTCCAGACAAAATGTTACAAAAGTTATCTAGAACCATAGTTTACATACATTTATGATGAGGTTTTGGTGCTTGACCTTGAATTTTCTGTTAAATTAGCAAAAATGTCAAAATGGTTTCCAAGTCGAAACACAATTAAACAGTAATAACGTTGTAACGTCAAAAGTATGAAGGATTTCAAAAATCTGTCTAACATATTTTTAAACATGTTTTTCTGTATCCTTGAATACCACAATTAGAAAATTTAATAAAAATCTGAATAAAATCTGAATAAAAATCGTGATTTTTGCACATTTTTGGGTAAAAAGGGAGAAGTACGCAAAATAATCAAAATCCGTCAAACAGAAATTTTCACCATATAGTAATAAACTGTTAAATGCAAAATTTTACAAATTAACGTCAAGATTGTCAAAAATATAGGTATTTATAGATTTTCCTGGTTTTTGTATCAAATGTGCTAATTATATGCAAATGATGATATTCAAAATTAAATTTTAAACATAATTTACATCTTCTAAGTGTACTGCTGAAAATATTATGGAAGAAAGAGAGTTTCATTAAAATACAAACGAGTAGTTAATATTCTAGCATTGACCAGTAGGTTAGGAAAAATAAGGCCTGTTCCACTGTATACTTCAGCTTTTGATGACATCGAGTATAATGCAAGAAACTCACGTTCTAAAAGTATTCATCAACTAAAAATATTTTATTTCACAGTGTTACAATAATTCATCTTTATAGCAATATACAGTAATTTACTTACAAAAACAAATATTTACAGAAAATTGATAACATAGGCCCATGCTTAAACCATGTAAAATTTTACAGTTGTCTGTAAGGCCGCGATTACATAAAAGTAAACGGTATTCGCTATACGCTCCTATGGGAGGCACTGATATTCAAAGTGCGGGGAATAATTACCAGTCAATTTCAAAAATGAGTTACTTCCGTGGGAGCGTATAGCGAACACTGTATACCGTAAACTTCTATGTAATTGCGGCCTGACACCTTGGTCACATAACCACCGGTCGCCGACCGGTGTCTGGGGATACCCTGGTCACATAACCTTGCGGCGAGGTTACGATGTGTTTACGGCGTCATACCTGGTAGATTCCAGCGGACTCCAATCGGACACTGGCCGGTATCCGACCGAACACCGACCGGTGTCCGACCGGTGTCCGGACGATGTCCATAAGCCGTAGAGACACCGGAAGCATGCTGTAAGAATATAATTCTGAGTTAAAACCTTGAGGCGTGTATAACCACATGAGTCCAACCGGTGACCGACCGGGCATCGCAAGAGTTCGCAAGCATTCACTGGTGTCATACCGATGTCATATATGTGTTGCGGCGTTGCGGCTTCTTTCGGCTTACCAGACACCGGTCGGCGACCGTTGGTTATACCCTGGACACATAACCTTGCGATGAGGTTACGATGTGTTTACAGCATCAATTCAGCAGTGCATTGTAGTGTAGTGCAGTTACAGTAGTGTATTGCAGTGTAGTGTAGTGTAGTGCAGTGTAGTGTAGTTACAGTAGTGTATTGTAGTGTAGTTTATAATGTAGTGCAGTGCGATGTGGTGCGGTGCAATGAAGCGTAGTGTAGTGTGGAGTAGTGTAGTGTAGTGTAGTGTAGTGTAGTGTAATGCAGTGCAGTGCAGTGCAGCGCAGTGCAGTGCCGTTGCCCCGCAGTGCCAGGTAGTGTAGTGCAGTGTAGTGCAGTGTAGTGCAGTGTTGTGTTGTGTAGTGTAATGTAATGTAGTGTAGTGTAGTGTAGTGTAGTGTAGTGTAGTGTAGTGTAGTGTAGTGTAGTGTAGTGCGATCAAACCCCTAACACGTAAGTGAGCAAAAGATTGTTTCTAGGGGCCTCATGTAACCGAACTTTTTAATATAATTGTACTCATTATTTACAAATATCAGAAAAATGCCTTCTGGAACAGGGGTGTATTTCGTAAGTATCTCGTAAAGTTTATTTTACAAAAGACTTATACTGTTCGAATTCAGTAATTCTCAGAACAAAATGACTTTTTGGCCGCCATTTCCTCCGTATATTCTGTTTATTAGCTATAATGTATCAGAAAGAGTATTTACCTACAGCACAAAAGTTGTAAAAACTGACAAAGGCACAAAGCATGATCAAGTGAAATAACACATAATCTGTTATCGGTATTGAAAAACTTAATTAGGCACTTTTTAACAGAATAAACAAAAGGTGCCATCTACGTATATTTCTTTATATGACTTTTTGTTCGAGTGCGTTTAGAGTTAAAGTGAAAGCATAATTCTCGGACAGTACAAACTTAAGTGTAGGGTACATATATCGCTTTTACGTACATTATAGGGCCAAATACTAGACTCTGGAGGTTTGAGCATGTTCGAGTAGTTGTTAATTTGACCTTTGTTCACAAATTTGAATCGCTATATGAAACCTACACTGCAAAAAAGTAAACATCCCTGCAAACTGTTGGGCAAACCGTAGACCAGACACTTTTGCCAAAATTTTGTATCGCTTTAACCCCGATGGGAGATGGGCCCAGATGTTAGATGGGCCCGAGTTTCGGCTAAAATAGTTTTGCCCAACATTAGGCCAGGGATGTGTGCCCACACACATTGCCCGACGTTGGTAGGGATGCATACTTCATCGGCGAAATCACCTTTAAATTGCCCAACTTTCTTGCAGTGTAATCTATGCCTAAACACTAACCTCTTGCACATGCTGTTGCTATATGAAGTGTGATATGCCATACCATGTGTAGTGTACGGAAGAGTTTTGAACAGGTAAGGTTTTAATCTATTCTTAAATTTTTGTAGTGGTAGGAACTATATTTTTGTGTCTATCGTATCTATAGTATGCTTTCTGATATTACTCTTGACGAAGTTAGAAGAATTTGTGCTTTTATTTGAAATCGCTTTAGTCCGTTTAAGCTTTGGTGGACATTCTGATTTGAAAAGGCGACCGTAGGCTACAGACAGCTCTTTGCGGAATACTGGACTCATAATGAAATAAATGATAGTGCTAATTACAGAATTGAACATAGCAATGCCTTCAACGGCATACAACATTGAATAGCGGTAATCAAAGTTTCTTTCTAACTCCTCTTGAAAAAAGGTAAAGGCAATATTGTATCCATAGTATGGTGCCCATGAAATAAAGAAAGCCACCACTAATGACACCAGCATGGGGATGGTTTTCTGCTTCCTGACAAATGTAATCTCACGATGCCTTTCCGTCACGTGACCAGGGGGTGTCCGATGCGTCCACAGTTTCAGCGCAATACTCAAATAGATGAACGCCATAATCCACATTGGGAGAATGAACTCCGCAAGGGTTATCAAAATCGTGTACACTTTCAGAGCTTGAATATCGTACCAATATTCAAAGCAAACGTGCTGTTCTACGCCGTTGCAGTTTATACCGGAAGTAGCACGTGTAAAGAGCAGAGCAGGCAATGCAGCAAGAAAAGACACGATCCAGATTGCAGATACAATCACTAACAACTTTGACTTATGCATCCTTGGTCGAAGCGGTCTGAAGATTCCAAGGTATCTGAAAAATATTAACACAGAAACAAAAAATTATTAACAGTTGTCACAAGTGCATAGCGTATGCATAGCGTACAAAACAAAAATTAATAATATCAGAACATGTATAATTTAAATGGTCGCATATAAACATATTTTATGGTATGGCGGCGATAGTTTATAGGTATCCTCAACTGTACGTTGCGAGGTCAAAGTAACCCTAAATTGTTGCTAAGCAAATTTTCCGAGTGAATACTTCAGGAATTGGGGCGAAACGTCTATGGATTGATTAAGATTGGTCATACTTAAACACAGACACATCATGTGTTGGTAAAATTTAACTTACTCAGGTGTCATCGAACACACACACACCCACGCACCCACAAATCTAAATACGAAATAAAACTACCTTATAGTTCCTATATATCAATTTCATATCACGTATTTAGTTTTAAAAGTATTTGCACATGCTGTTAATATGATAGCATATCATAGCTTTCTACATTATTTTTGTATGTGGATAATTACATTTTGTTGGACAAAAAATGAGCAGAATAGGTAATATCAGTAGCACTTCTCAAAGTGTCAAACATTTTACTTTAAATCAAGCCTCACTGATAAATAAACATAGTTTGTAGACTCGTTGGTTTGCATTACTTGACAACCGTTGGCAATGAGTTGCGTATATTTTTTGTCTTCTAAAATAGGTAGTGCCCGTGGCAATTTATCAAGACATGTTTAAACAAACTGTTCTATTTAATTTGTTTCTCAGCCGACTGATCAGCTTTTGCCTTAAGTTATATTTTAATTGAGTATCTAGTCCTCAGTCAAGCAAACAGGTTTCTTCAATTTTGTGATTTGTTATAGAGCTATGTAAACATATTGTACCAAGCAGTAATTGATGTGTACTATATATAAACGACAAGTAAATAGACATATTTTGCTTGACAACATGAGCAGACAGTTACTTAGAATCAATTTGATAATCACAAGTTGCAAAGCGAAAATCTTGCGACAATGCTTCTGCATTATGATACTCTAACGACGAAATAATAGAAAGAAATAATTCTTTTTAAAACAAAAAATAAACTCCACGTCATAAGTTCCTATCCATGATTTCTACGTGCTTGCAGATAAATTAAATTAACGTTTTTCTGATAATTGTATGGCACACCAACTAAGTATAATCGATTGAAGTCGGAATGTATAAAATTCGCCAACAAACGACATCAAATTGCAAAGAACAGATGATTTTAAAAAAATACCTCGAAATCTAATTCTTGCTAATTCCTAAACAACTCACACAGGGTATAACCACACACTGCTAGTGGCCGTAATCAACAACACTTGATCACAGAGTAACAGAGATGACACTGAGTTCAAAACATGGCCCCAATTAGAATTTACGTTAAACTTTGTGTCACGTAATATGTGGACAAAACCGAGGTCACACTTTAAAGAATTCTGCACACGTTGAACCTAATTAAGCGTAACACACATCAAGGACGATTTCTTTTGGAATGTCAGGATTTATCGATATTTGAGCAGGATTATTCTTTGCGCGACCTCGTTAATTGCATGGTTGGAGCCACTTATCACGTGATCAGCGAAGACACGTTAACCAGCGACTATTGAGAAATAGTAATCAAATGAGCTATGAAATATATATAGGGATAAAGTGTCAGGGTCCTGACTTGATTCGCTCAACAGCTCGGGCTGTTCAATTTCAACGTAACTGCACACGATAGCATTATTGACCAGTTGGATACCGGTGTACTGATAATGGGTGTTTGGGTGTAATTGTCCAATTTACGAGAATTGAATTCGGAAGTATGTTTTTTTTTTTAATCGGTCATTCTTTGCTAATCGGCCTCGCATGATAATGAACTTGATTAATTCCGACTTCAAATCGATGAGACTTGGTTTGTGTGCCAACAAGTATTAGAAAAACGTTGAATTAATCAATCTGCAAGCACGTAGAAATCATGGGTTGGAGCTTATGACGTGGAGTTTATATACTTATTGTAACTGTTTTCCCTTGACTTCCCATTACTGATTGTCCAGAAACTGATTCGAGTGTGATTTAAAAAATGGACACGAGACCTCCTTTTCTAAAGTTTACGTTTTCTATTTAATCCTGATAGCGTATTATCACATTTGCAATACAACTTTGCAATTCATTCGTATCTAGGTTAGGTAAAGAAGAATAAGATGAAAAGTTGTACGTACAGATTCAATATTCAAAAGTAGTCGTAGTTTTCTTTCGAGTCTCCTAAATGGTTTTGGTAATTTGTATTAAAGAATTTTTAGAATCAATGATGCTTTGTTATAGGGTTTTTACTTTGATAATGGTATATGGTGATTTTATATATAACTCAATTTGTTGCCTCATCAAAAATATTGAGTAAATAATGTATATACAAAATGATGTACTCTATTACATTTTAACAAACCAGAAAGAAAAAAATCATATGTTAAAGTGTTGCTATGTTGCCGTATTATGTGTGATCCATACAATAATAACGTTTGAGTTATTGAACTATTTGCGATTCCTGCTATATTGTGGTTGAGGTTGATTCAAAAATGCCCAGAAATTTCTACGGGCAATATAACAAAAACAAATATCAGAAATCATTTATTTAGAGTCAGGGGGACATATTGAAATGAACTAAAAAACATCCAAAGGTTATTTTTCACTATGGATCATCAGCATACCTAAGATGCCTAAGGAAGTTTTACAAGGAAGCACACATTTTCAAAATTGAAACAAATCTGGCGTTCATTGCTTCATTACAAAGTTTTTAGATTAAGAAATGAAGTATACCGAATTGGTGTTAGCAACATGTCATTCAACATGTTCAAAGTTGGCTTTTAAAATAAAATCAGCTACTGTGTTACTAAATACCCCGCTTTTCATAGAATATAGACTGTGTTTTATACAGTTCAAACACTCCATTATATTCCACTTTTGACTCTGGTGAAAAGAATTACTAATTCATTTACTATTTAAACCCTCAAAACTACTGTTATGCAATACGATACATTAGAGTAACCCGTACCTAATTTGAACTTTGGAAGAGCTAGAAGAAGTCCAAATATCAATACCTACTTTTGGAAGCCCTTATGCTTATACTATAGAATATAGCGCTGTAAGCAAACTTAAGTCTATCTTAGATATCCGTCTATAAATGACAATTTGATGGATTAAGTTAAAAGCAGAATCTCCGATAGACAGGTTCCTAAGCCAATTTAAATGACGAAAGTCCCCATCGGCCATTTCTTACCAATGCTAAGTACACTTCCAAAATGTCATATTGTATTTTTTTCTTATGATCCAGATATAACATTTGAAGGCGTGTTTTTCTTTTTATTTATTCCTCTTTGGTGATTTAATGAGAGTCTGTATTGATAATACTTTATTTTTTAGCTCCATCGAAAAAGAAGAAACATATAAGAATGTTTACAGTTTCATGTCCATATGAATCTTGAAAATTAAATCTGATACTTGACTGCTTGACTGCTTTGTTTGACTGTTTGTTTGTTGTCCAGGTTTTCTGGGGATCAAAATATCCCTTGGATGTCTAACTCAATCTTACCCGATACTCATTGCACAGGGACACATAACTGCAGCGAAACTTGAACTTGCCAGTTAACGATTCGAGGTATCGTTGTTGCATTACGTATCTCAGTGTTAGTAAAGTTTTGGAACTCAAACAATACAACAATGCCAAAAGTGTCAAGGGGTATCTAAATATATACCTCACGTCTCAGTTGCTAAGATAAAATAAATAAATTTCAATAAAGTAAATTACACCCTAAGGATATTTTTCTTAATGGTTCATAATGATACTTTAATTATAGGAATCTTTGCAGGGAGTCACGAATATGAAATGTGACTGTAAATCGAATTCCAGTAGCATGTTGAAGTACTATATGTGACCGTCCATCCCAAACCAGCCGAAAATGCCACCTCTTGTCATTTTAACTTTTTTATTTATATGCAAAAACCATGCTTTAAGAATTTAAGTGACACCTTAATGTACTTCAAACGATTTCCAGAAGTCAAGTGAAAGTCAAAGTCAAGTCAAAGGTTGTCAGGGAGTAAATCGTATAACTGAGATAAACGCGTAGAAAGATCAGTAATCCCAATATTTTCTGTTGATTGTCTTAAAAATATGCAGATTTATTTCACATTTCCTATCATTTTCTTGAAATGAAACTTTGCTGGTATTTTTTAATTAGCACAATGATTGAGAATCAGAAAATCAATTTCGCCAAATTACGACCTTGACATGTATTTTCACCTGTAGCGCAAAATGACGTTTCTGATATTTACGGCTCATACAGGCTGGACAGCCACATATATTATTTAAAGGAGATCAAAACATTTTTCCTTTGTGTATTGTAAACATATCAACAACCAGAACATAGCTTGGCATGAATGAATGACATCCTAACAAATTGACAGAGAAACACAATATCTTGCAGTCCATGCTTCTGAGTCAGTTAAACGGACAGGATCTCAAATGACCGTCTTCTTAGTGCGTTGTCAATATAAAGGTAAACTCAGACTCGCGTTTGTATTGTGTTCTGTTTCATTTTGTTTTGCTTAAAACAACACTGCTTTACGGTTAAGGGGAGAAAATCACCAACAATAATTTTAAAACCAAAAATGCTAAGGACTTCAACTTTAGGGTATATGACACACAATATCAAAAAAGAGAAAAATGCAAAAAATGCGGAGCTTGTATAATATATTTAATTGGCGGTCATCTTTGAAGTTTTGGTGTCGAATTTCAAGATACGAAAGGGGCGTAACCGTTTATGCTAGACACTTAATTTTTTTAATGAAAGAGAAAAGAAAAACTTAAAAAAAGTCGGAATTAGATTTTTGATATCTTTTTTCATTATTGCGGTACCCTTTATTTGGTCCAAAATAGCATTTTTGGGTCGTCAAATTTCTTTTTCTTTTTATTATATAAATAAAAATAAGTCTTCAATAAAAAAAAATCTACAAGTCTTTCTTTTCTCCTTCTTTAAAATATGTTGTGACCTTAGGTTATCACTTCCTGTAAAATGTCATATTGTATTTTTTTCTTATGATCCAGATATAACATTTGAAGGTATGTTTTTCTTTTTGTTTATTCCTCTTTGGTGATTTAATGAGAGTCTGTATTGATAATACACTCTTCTTAAACAAAATTCCCTCAATTTACCATCTCATGTGGCTCTGCTGCTGGACTTTACATATATAGGGATTAAATAATTTCAGGGAAAGATAACATATATTCATGTATTGTGAATTTGGTTTTAAAGGTGCACAGAAATGTATTTATTTTGTAAATATAAATATCTAACAAATGTATTTTATACATATCTTTTGTCGAATAAGTAAATTTGTGAAATCTATATTGTAGTTTGTGTAGATTAAATGTTTCATTGGCGATTCCAAAGTAACGTTTGAAACCTAAATCGTGAAAACTTTCTCTTTTAAGAGACATTCTATCCCCGAGTTTGTTGTTGATAATAGTGCTCACTGGTGGGGTCAAGACATTTAGGTGTTTGAAAATTAAATTTATAGCCCAATCCTGAATAAAGTTCATGTAGCGTTTGGTAACGTTTGTGACATCGCACGGAAACAATTGTTTGCTTCAAATGAAGTGTTAGCCAATTTTTGCGCTTTACACAGGTGATGGGTAACGTATGTACAAATAATTTCATAAAGCGGTAGGAAATTCTATGGTCAGTATTTCTCGTAATGCATTGTTTCGTTTGGTAAAGTTCGTGACATTTTTAAATTACAATATTTGCTCATATTCGTGCACGGATAGAAAAACCTCATAATTTCTATTTGGGACATACTTCCCACGTAATAACGTATACCTAAAAATCCTGCTTATATGGTCGAATAAAAAATTTGCCTATTTTTCTATTAATTTCTTTTTTATTTCATGTTGCATTGAACTGCTGTATCGCAGCACATTAAGTTTCTTGCCTTAAATGAAGATTGCGTGTACGAGTTCAGCCAAAAACCAAATATATTTAAGAGTCAGTAACAGTAACCATAACAGCTTTTATATTGTATCTTTTTTAAAGTCGTAAATATCATTCAAGGTTATCATCATTCTCCTGATCGTGATAATGTGAATTTATGATCCTCAATAGGTCTCTGTCATGACAATGAATGAATGCCTACAAGATACAAATGATTCCCCATAGTATCGTGCTAGGTGCTACTCTTGTCTGTACCGGAGTAGACACAAGTATAATTACTCTCGCAAGACTGGGTTAAATTTGATATACTAACTAATATTTTGTTGATGCGATATCTAATCAGAATTTTTATAAACTTTAAAAGGTTTAGTCGCATAAAACATGATGATAAGGGTGATCAAGTAAAATTATTTAAAATATTGAGGTTACTTGTAATTAGATTTAGTAATGAGAATTTGAGATATTGACACTCAATAAAAAGTAAGAACACACACATAGATTGACTGTATATTTATTTTACTACTTGGAAGCTTCATAAATGTATGCAGTATGTACTTCTATCATAAATATAGTGGTTTGCAATATTTTGATATTTTTGCACTCGGAACAGGGCGTTATAGAATATTCCCAAGAGATGAAATGATATTAAGACAAGCGTGGAATCGACAGGTGTGGAAATCTCTGTTGGTTTGCCAGAATTCTGTCTTTCATTAGTTGTGATAAATGTAGAACAAGAACAACTCTCGTTCACTATTGAAAGGTCATGTTTGCCACTCATATATGACTCAAAATAAATATTTTTTAAAACAACCGACATTATGTTCAAGTGAAAGAGGTGGTACATGCAGGAAGGAGAAAAACTACATAGGATATTCTGATAGCTTTCAAAATCACGGTTTTTTAAAAAATACTGGAGTTTTTTCTTAATAAAATGCGTAGGTTAAAAATAGTCCATGAAAACTAATTGACATCAAAACTTAGGCAGGAATGCACTATGTGGGTAAATGATAGTAAATGATGATTTAAACGTATCGACGATGTTCGATAACTGGTGATAAGTTTTCGATAACTTATCGAAGAGCATGGTGTGAACGAAATTATTTTGAATAGAAGGAGTCACGTACAGTACGTGAGGTCACATAATGGTTAAGTTAGGCGTATATGATTTACATGATTTGTAAATGTTTCCCATCTGACGTAGGAAACAGTCTGGGTGGTAATCAAAAACAGTACAGTTACCTTTACGTCACTCTAATCACTCCTAATGTGAGAGTTTCTAGTTGATTTGCTGTTGTTCTAAAGTATTTTTTTGATTATCTCCTTTCCTGACCTTTAGTCAATATGCGTATGATTTCTTTTTTTGACACATCAGAGACCACTAGTAAGATATTAAAAAAAGTAATCCTCTTGGTAAAAAAGAAAAAGTGCAAAAGAAAAAGTGCAAAGGTTTTAGCCGGATTTTTCTACACCACATGTTAGATATACATCTAATTAAAAGGCATGCTAAATTTCCCGCTTCTTAATTACTTTCTTAGAGTCACCATTTTGCAGGGTTTTCGTCTTATAAAATCAGTTGTTAATACAATGAAGTATTATTTTGAAACAACGACCATTTGGGGTACTTTTTATCAACATCGACTTTGACACTGGACTATCCTAAAAAATAACACATTATGATTATTTTGTAACTCAACGAAATTATCATCAAGAACTGATAATGATTAAACCGCATCTATTCTTGACTGTCTGATTGTAAGCATCATACAACAAACACAACGCTTTGAACTTTGGGAAAGAAGCTATATCAAACATCGACAATATTCTTTCCAGACAATTTCAAGCAATCGTTCAATGTTGGTTGTTTGCTTGGCCTAGAATACCATGACGAAGGAAGGGGATACTCTTAGAGCGTAAAGGGAATTTAAAGTTGAATACATATCTAAATTCTTCCTTGATTTAGAGGTTTTATGTATCAAGATAACAGAGTGGATGTCTGGAAATAGAGTAATTCCTTTACTCTCATTGCCCTAGGCATTACAAATACTTTCCACCAAAGAACCATTCTGGATGACTGAAAATGAAAAAAAAAAATCTTTGAAATGTTGCTAACATTGTGGTTAATGTTTGCTATAGCATGAACAAAAATTTGTGCAATATTTCATGTTTTCTATTTCAACTGTGATTGGTCCTGTGAAAGTATTATACAGTGGTATTACAGAATATATAGAATTCGTTATAAGCAATATCACGGGTTTCAATCGATAAAAAAATCTACATTAATGTCGTTAATCAACTTTAACATGTATTAGTATATGGAAGCAGTACATGTGCTTTTATCCATTTTTCAATGGCAAAACAATTTTTTTTCACAAAATACTCTTGAAAACGCTTTTAGATAGGCACATTTCTTTATTTTATGATGTTTTTACTAAAAACTATTTTTGATCAAAATCTTATAGTATTGCTTTAACTAAAAATTCCGAACTGAACCTGTTTATTAGTGATCTTTCATATGAAACTCAAAACTAATTTTGAAAGTGACGATGCTCCTTTAAAAACTCTTTATAAAGCAGCTATCATAACATTTCAAAGAAGTGATGTATATACATTTTAGGTCTATAGTTTGGCAGCAGCATAATAAGTATATACCATTTTGTTATGGCATTATAATTGGTATAGGTTGATTGAATTTCTCCATCCAAATCCGTTTTACATTGTAAACCAAGATTATTTGCAAATTGTTACTCGGCGTTGGCAAAAGTAGCAAAATGTGCACAAACTATTGCAGATATGCTAAAATAAAGACTTGACTTGCATAGTTTGCATGACTTTTCAGGCTTTGAGGAATTCGAACGGCTCTACTTGTGGATGTCA
>JXSR01S026291.1:98465-108550 GCA_000969725.1 Ophiothrix spiculata
AATATAGTCAGATGGGTTTTGTTTTTCGTGGTATTGATATATATATATTTCAAACAACAAATGTTTGATCTTTCGATATGACGGGTCACATATATTATGCAGCTTCACCCTTAAAGAAAAATGTCTTCGAATCATTTTCCTTGACACACCTTCAAATAACATATCATATACCACTTGGAAGCTGAAATATTATCTAATTAAGGGACCGCTTCAAAATTCAACTGGGCGATGCAACCGGAATAAACAATAGCACACCGTGCAGAACCGGCAGACAACCGCCAGGTGAGTTTTGAAGCGGCCCCTAACTCAAAATGTAAATTTGCGACTTTCCACTCATTCTGTTAGATAAGGTCATATATTGGTTATCCAACCCATTAATCATTTGAGCCAAGGCTAATACATTACACTTGTCACCAAGCGATAATATCTTATTGGACAAATAGCCTTCCTTGCTTAAACCATCCTGTTATTCATTCTAAGCAGACTTAATTAAAAATACTACCTAGCATCATGGGCATATCAACTATTAGAGTGAAATAATTGAGTACTGAGGAGTAACGAATAAAAAAAGAAATATAATCAAAGTATATAAAATCATAAAGTATTCAGGGAAAGAATGGCATGATCAAAGAAACATTCCATTTTTTGCAAAAGAAGAAAAATAGCAACAAAACATAAATGTTTAACAATTTTTTTTTTCGTGATATTGATATATACAGTATATTTTAAACAACAAATGTTTGATCTTTTCGATATGACAGGTCACATATAGACAAATGTCTTCGAATCATTTTCCTTGACACACCTTTGATTTTTTTATCTCCAAATAACATATTTTATATCATGATTACAGTGATTTGAGCCATGCAATAGTTTGTACTATTGCACGGTTTGAAACAAACAGGTGTGATATCATGATATAAAACAAATATTGAATGCCTATGCACGTGCAATAGTACAAAATATATCATTCGGTCAAATTTGGACTGATCCATTTCACTCGGCTACGCCTCGTGAAATAGAAAAGTCCAAATTTAACCTCATGATATATTTGGTACTATTGCACTCTCAGGCATTAAATATTTGTATAATATACCACTTGGTAGCTGAATTATTATCTAATTAAGGGACCGCTTCAAAATTCAACAGGCGGCTGCCTGTTGATTCTGGGCGGTGCAACCGGAATAAAATTGCACACCGCCAAGAACCGGCAGACAAACGCCGGTTGAGTTTTGAAGCGGCCCCTAACTCGAAATGTAAATTTGCGACTTTCCACTCATTCCGTTAGATAAGGTCTTCTATTGGTTATCCAACTCATTAAGCTTTTGAGCCAAGGCTAATACATTATACTTGACACCTAGCAATAATATCTAATTGTTCAAATAGCCTTCCTTGCTTAAACCAGCCTGTTATTCATTCTAAGCAGACTTAATTAAAAATAGTACATAGCATCATGGGCATAGCTAACTACACGATCAACACAGACTGTTTAAGATATGTCACTCCGGTCCTCTTGAGACACTTGCGCAAAATGCACATTAGCTTACGGTTCTTTTGCGTCTAGTTGACCATAAACATCATGTTAAGATATTTTGACAATAAATGTCTTAAGGGAAAGAACTATTTATTAAGACTGGTAGATAAATAATTTAGTACTAATAAAATGAAAATTTGTTACGATGATTTAAATGTGCTATTACACCATGGGAATCCATGTCAAAAAATATATACCTACACGTATATATATTTGTATACAATAATTAAATAAATTGATCCAACTAGCAATTTTCTACTCTATATTCATGATCAATATGTCTCTTGAGATTTAGAAATAATCCTCAAACTTGCACTGCAATTTAACATAATTATAAATATACTTATTCATTAAAAAACATGGTATGTTCACTATGTTGTTATGACGTAATACTAATCCATTTATAATACACTACATTCCCTGCATAAAAGATGGAAACATGTTTTGCTCATAATTTGGCTCATAATTAGATAATGTAAAAGAAAACTAGTGCTGAAAGAAATGCATTAATGTATTCACAGTAGAGAAATACGATCAAGAGAGATCGTAAGAGAGACAGAGGGAAAAGGAAGTTCACCTGCTCTGAACTATACTTATTAAGAAATATGATATGCTCAGATTTTCTGAAGAACATGTACTTTTCAGTAAGTCTCATGCTGCAAGCTGTTGCAAATGGCCTGAAATAGCATTTTTGTCTCATTGAAATTTCCTTATTATTTGAGGATAATAAAAGCAAAAACATAATATATGTATGAACTATTAAATGTGCACGTATAACCTTACACGTATCTAGATTAAGCAACATCATCATTGGTCGACTGTAGAGCAGGTGTTACAAGCACCCGATCTTAAGCAATATTGACAATTTAATGTGAACAGCTCAACATGATCTTATCCTAGGACTCGTATATTGATAGACGCTCTCAGTATATCCCTGTTTGTATGTGGCATTCTACATGTATAATAACTTGCAATTATTTGTCATTTTGTAGTGAATGTATGCGCATGTAAATCACATCAATTTTCTTTATCTTTCCACAACCGTATTTTTGTAAATTGAGGGCCGTTGGAGGATAATTTTGTACTTTGCTTCCAAGCATTCTCTTGGCGCAATCAAGCGTGACCAAGACATTCAATCACCTGATTCTCACTCTACTACAGATAACCATTCAATATGATCACTCAACTTGAGTAAAGAAGTGACGGGGTCAAAGGCGGGGTTAAATCAAATTTGACCTAAAAATCACGTTTTTGACCCATTTTTGTTGCTGCCCCCTCACAAGTTCATGAGAAAATTGATCACATTCGGAGTTCCATTTCATACCTAATATAGCTCTGGTTCAGAGCTGACAAGAGACTGAAAATACTTTTGTAATACTACCCTTTCTATACCATTACTATCTGGCTCTTCAAAATACTGACCCTAAGATTTTGTATCAAATTCTCATTACTCCGGGAGGGTTGAACTCGGGGAGGAAAGAACTCTGTATAGAACAGCTGCTTTATATAGAATTGTCTGAAGACCAACTGTTATCATTTTTAAATTTACTAAAATCTCATTCAATGTAGACCTAGTATTTCTGGGCCTATACCTGGTATTTCTCAAACCAATCGTATTTTGAAATTAAAATCAAGCTCTTCAGAGCTAACCTAATACGATTACCTATCAAATCTGACCAAAAGCAACATAAGTTTCCAGATATGTTCATCAAAAATTGACGGTTACATTAAACAGTTCTAAAAATAGTTTTATTCCAACTATATGTGCAACCGTGTAAATGACAGTAACTTATTTCCTTAACACTCTAAAGTCAAATTAATTTTGTTTGCACTGCATTAATTGAAATGCGATTCTATCTTAATTTGACGTGGAAATCGTTATTTTGCATTCTATTTTAATCCAATATTATGCACTAATATTTAAGTAAACCATCAATATAAAGTGATAAGTATCCATTTATATGAAACAAAGTACGCATAATTTATTTACTGACTTTGGATTATAAAGTACAACCTGTTCTCAAAAAAAGTGAATGATAAGTTGCAAGTGGCGATTTTGAATAAACAGTATCTTAGTTGAGGTCAGTTTTTTATATTACACACATCTTTACATGTTCTTTTAACTATATGTTGAGTTTGAAAGCTTGTATTGTAAAAATGTTATTACTATTTTTTCTTTGGACTGTCCTGGGTTTTGATATTCGAATTGAATAAAAATAAAGAAATTATTGCATATTATATATTATTCAATTATGAAAAATTGAAAAAAAAAATTAAGATTATTATTTTGTAAATATAATCTCTTTTGGTTCTAATTTTCTACGATTAAAGTAAACACGACAAACAACTGCAAAAGACCACTGCCTCATTACAACGCCATCGTTTCAAGATATAAAATGTAATTATTTTTACAAGGTAGTTACTGTATATTGCCTGGCAGTGGTTAATTTAATGCTTCAACATGAAATCAACCAAAGCGTGCTTAATTTGGTTTCATGGTTTCATAACTCAAATTAGGTAAATCTATGAAGCGATTATAACTTTAAACTAATGCATGATTAACATGAAAAATACAATAGGTTGCATGAAAACTATATTTTGAAGGTATTTGGCAAATAAAAGTAGTACTTAATTGTTTGCCATAAAATTACGTTACCTATGCTTGTAAGTTCGAAAGTTGGGCACAGGCAAAATCTTTAATACTGCTTAAGAAAACAGTTAAAAATGAACAGCACTGCATTTCTAATCTCAACACAATTTACGATCACTACGTTCAGAAACAGCATCCACAATTCAATATTTATGAACCGCTGCAAACCATTGTTAACGGTTAACGAATTCTCCATAGCCAGTTAGTAATACATATTACCGACAATACATTTGAGGTATCTCAAAGAGGTATAATAATAATCACAAGCTTGAACTTTATCGAAATTGTCAATAATTTGATCTGACAGTTTTAATATAAAGCAGGCTGGATTTATGTTTGCTTAATAAAGTGATAAAAAGGATTCGTTGAACTTTATAATGAAATTTTACGCTATCAGAGCAAAACTGTGAAAATAATATGATGTGATTTTTACCCTTTGGTAGTAAAGTTGCACACGAAGATTGAGTTTACAGTGATGGAGAACAAGCATATTGAGAGGTGTTGAGGTAACTATTAAAACATTTGGGAATTACGGTTACGGCTACATCATTTGTTCAGAGGTGCTCATACTATCATATTTATGTTATTTTCATTCTATGATACAAAACATTTTTGTTTAAATTTTAGTTAATATTTATGTGATATATATGTTTGAGACAGATAAATCCATTGGTTTTGATTTTTTTAAATCTAGTTTGACCAATTTATGAATACATTTTCAACTTGATACTATTTTCCTTAATTTACCGCATTATGAGAAAAAAAAATCAATTAAGTTTAACTAAGTTTTGAAGTTTACAGGATTTACTTGTGGTTATAATCATAACATATACAAAGGTATTTTTAGTTGTTCAAACTATTATTTTTTCAATTGAGCAAGATGCATAACATACACCAACAACAGTACTGATACGTTTGCTGGCTTCCTGATTCATTATTTCTCTAAATACAATAATAATAATTGTACATAACAATCAAACGTAGCTGTACAAGGAGGGGATACGTATTGTTTCCTTATCAGAATCGACTTAAACATATCGCGTTTTGTGCAATTGATTGAATGGAGCAAAAAGATTGTGTCCATTCGAACGATTTCCTCTTATGTAGATAATGCTCCATCATATATACACTTGTATATGTGTGAATTATCACATTTATCTAATTGGATCATCTACTGCAGGGATGATATTACTAGCAATAACGGTAAGGCAATAACAAAATGTTATGTTATTTGAAATAAGAACACACTCAGGAGAATAAATACAAAATGGATAATAACCCCTAAGCAACTGAAGAATAGCAAATTATGAATAACAACCATACAGATTTATTATCAGATGTAACCCAATAATAAAAATCAGATGTGCGATTAGATTTATATCAAAGGTATATTACAACTAAATTGTATAAGCTAACACACAGAAAACTATTGCTATTGTTATGTTATGTGCACATGTTTTTTTTCATAAACTTTATATTTACTTCAGTTCACTTCACTTCAGCAACATCAAAAACAAATCAAACGGCAACCTATGATCACTTACCCCAAAATACCGATATTCTTAAAAACAAACCCGATCCTATGAATGCTGATTATTCCGTAAGAAACAGAAAAATAATGAGTGCTATAATACATGCGTTCTATAATGATATAAATAGATTCGAACTTAAAATAATCTAGATACCAAAATATAAGTAAAAGTATTAGTTATTATTCATCTATCCTTCGTACATGTTTAAAGCGTTTAAAGATCAGTAAGCCCTATTATTTCTGTTGATTGTGTTAAAAATATATTTCCTATCATTTTCTTGAAATGAAACTCTGCTGGTAGTTTGTAGCAAGCATAAGGATTGTGAATCTGACAAAAAAATCAATTTCGGCAAATTACGACCTTTATGCCCTATGCCTTTCTATTCGTTCATGAAGTTCCCACGAGGAAAGTGATTTCATTTTCCATGAACCATAATTTACTATTATATCCTCTTTTTCATTGCAGTCAAACAAAATACATGTAACTCGTTAAAAGAAAGACATATTTTTGTCACGCAGCAGCTATTGTGAAGTTTCAAATGACCATTCAAAAGCAAGCTATCCTACTCCTTCAGGCTATGTGGCTGAAATCTCGGTCATATATCACCTGACGTATATATAAGTAGGGAGTGTTTGAAGAAAAAAAGAGTCTCATCCGGACAGACACAATACACAGTAAGTGACACCCGAAACCAAAATAAGCCGCAAAACCAGAAGAGCCTTCAATCTTTACTGTAACCCCGATATCAGCTTACGTGGACAAGATGACATTTTAGATACAGGACAGTATAAATATCGGTATGGATTTCATTTATAACCTAATTATTGAATGATATTTTTCTAAATCGCAATGTTACTCAATACACTTTACAAATTATGTACTTCGCCATTTGACATAGATTTGATGAATATTTTTTGCATTTGTTTCAATACAATCTACTAAATCAGCGCTGATTCTATTTTACATGTATTTCAATGTAATATTAAAGCAAGTAACATTAAGGCAAAAATACTTTTATCATAGCATTCACCAGTATATTTGTCATCTTGTCATCATGATATCGAGACGTATTCTTCAACAGGAAAGCCTTTGGAAATGAATTGATAAGAAATCTCTGAATGTTTATTAAAATATTTTGACAATACTGTATCTCATTGCATTTCTATTATTGGCACAAGGAAATATCGAATTTCAATACTCCACATAGCTTTTATTGCAAGGTATTCTTTAAGTAGGAAAAAAGACAGGAATGATCGTGAAAACATAATAAGCTAAAAAAGTGGAAACAATTGTCGAAACCACTTTGAATTTTATATTTAACCTAAAATTTATTTTTTACTTGTTTTAAGTACATAATAAATTTAAAAATAATATCGAGTAAACATTTCAACGTCAACAAAATGATCCAATGCATATAAATGTATATATTCTTGAAATGTAATCTGTTGATCCATGCTGAATTGCTTATTCCAGCAGGTTTCATTACAATTTTTTCTCTTTTCCACTTGGCTCAAATGCATTTAGGATTTATGTACCTTCAGTAGTCTCACTGGTAGATTTTTTGTTTTCTTTTGCAGTCATATAAATTTTAAATGACTCAAGTTAGCACACTCTCCTTCTTTCAGCTTCTGTTAAATTTGAAAACCTAAATCCATATTTACGAGAAGTGTGACATTTTTATAATAACATTTTTATGAATTAAAAAAACCCGTCCACTTTAGTAACTAAGTGCCATGATGGTCAAGTAGGGTAGCTAAAAGGGCAAACTTCGTCTTCATCTTGTGCAAGCACATTAGCGATCCTTGAAAAATATTGACTAATATTCATACTAAATCGTACCCCTTTTAAACATCTACAATTCAGGTTCGATTTTTAAATCAAGTTATATAGCAATTTTTATACCAGAAAAGCAAATAGTGTTTTTTTCTAAAATATATACATTCCTAGTACTAAATTACTATAGTGTATGGATCAAATATTGCACTTACTTGCACTAAAAGACTTGATTATTATTTTGATTATAATTTTACCTTTTACACCGGTAAACTAATATCTAGAAAATATGATTTCTTACTTCAAGATCACATTTGTAGTAATATAACGTAATCGCAATATTGTGGCAAGTATATATTCACATGAAATTAGTAGTACCTTGTCTCATCCTGTATTTATTCGTTTATGCAATATGCCATGTCATGCACGGAACTGTACATAAAACAGCCAAAATTGTAGTATTTAGAGAAGATATGAAAATAAGTCATGCGACATTAGTATATGAACTATCCTTAATTTTATAACTGTAATTATGTTTCTCATATGGTAAGTTTGTAAGAAACAATAATTTGTTAGCAGTTAAAAAACGTGACTTGTTTAAACATAATAATCCATACTTAGGAATGCTTTGTTAAAGATTTAATCTTAGCATAAAAATGTGTCTGCCAGACATTTAATGTAAGCATACACCATGCTCAACTGTCTATGATTGCTACTAGAGGCAGACACTTTGGAATTGTTTATGTCACAAATCTGTGAAAGTATAGTATAATTATTTTATTTTTTCAGAATTTTCGCCGTTTTCCACTTTCATTTCTGCAGAATTCGCCTAGAATTGCCACAACTGATATTTCACATTCAAAAATATCCTAAAACAGGTAGACGATAAAAGCCTGTCTTGATTTTTCAGTATTTTATCACGTTCATTTTCTTCGTGTCGTGCTGTATTGCCATATCACCACAGGAAACCAATATTCAGTGGGTTTCATTCTTTGGGCAAGAAATCGAAATGTCATTGGTAGAACGTCGCTTAATCAATACTTACATACATCCACAAGGCCATGGACAAATAACTTCTAGCTACGACGAAGACTTGATTACTTCTGTTTATGATATGAAGATGGAGTAACGTATAGTCGAGAGGGAATAAAAACAGCGTCATGATCTATACTCGTAAGTTGCGAGCTGAAGCTAAGCTGGTTGAAGATACGAAAGAACATTCTTGTACATCCGTTACGATATAAGATAACTTAAGTTTCCCTCGGGGCATGATAGCGGTGAATCTTGTCTGTAGATGATCTCTATGAATAAACTCACGATCTTTGCTTATTTGCGTCTGTTGCAGAGTTCTATTCAGTTCAATGCTTGCCGTGGGTTCCCGATAGATCCGGTTATTTATGGCCGGTATAAAGATGAATGCATAACTACAGTCACGACCTCATGGCTCTTATATCAAAATATGATATGTATTATGCTTCCTTTATGTAATCATTTTTGATATCATGCGTATTAGGTAACTTTTAACATACTATAGTTTCTGCGTGAAGGTGCCTCATAGAGACACTTGAGACGAGGCTCGAAATGTATCAAAACATGAATCTCAGATATGTTACAAACAACTTAAAGCACATTCCGTTTCATTTTCTTTATCTGATTAAATAGACTGTAAAGCTCGAGTGATATATTGCCGATATGAAGCTCAGAGCATGACAAATATAATTTCTAGTCTGCGCAATAAGAAAACAGAAGTCTGCATGTACCTTACAGAGCTATAATAGCAATATTGTAATTCACTCGATCGCGGCCTGAATATGTAAAGTAGTATGTGTTTCTTTAAGATAACAGAGAGTTGAAATACTGCCACGTGTTTCAACAATTTTTTCACCTTTGAGTTACCTTTGCTTTTAATGAAAATCATATCGTCTGCTTATCGCAAAGAACAATTAAACAAAACTTTAGAAGCTAATAATATGTATGATATCAGCAATAGGATTCCATGTTATTAATATTTATATAAAAGTGGAGAAACATATTTAGAGTACAATCATATGTAAAATAGATACACCGTTCACCAAATTTACACTAATACACACATGTATGAGAAAAGCTGGTATTAAAACGGTGCAACAAATTGCAAGATATTGTTGATATTTCGAAGTGATTTTTAATTGATTCTTCCAATACGTGTCAGCATTGTTACTGGGATAGATTTACGATTTGCTTCATATAAAGAACTAGAAAAATAGATTTTACCCAAACTATTAATCATTCTGATTCGGATATATTTATATTTTCAAATATATCAAAAGGATTATTTATCATTTAAATTTTTCATATAATTAAATATATAATTTGAAGAAATCTATTTTTATCTTTATGTAATTTCTATCTAAATTCTTGATTTCATACCATAATTTGAAGGCCTCGACAATTTTTCTTCTTAGATTATAACATATTTATGATTTATGGCAACGTCTGTTAACCCTCGTCTACCCAGGCTATTTCAAATATATCAAAAGGATTATTTATCATTTTAATTTTTCATATAATTAAATATATGATTTGAAGAAATCTATTGTTATCTTTTTGTAATTTC
>JXSR01S026291.1:130753-150800 GCA_000969725.1 Ophiothrix spiculata
AGAGTAATATTTGACAACAATAAATTCATATTTTTGCTATTTAGGTCACCAATACATGCATTAATAGTCAATGGCATTCAGTATACTCATATACAAAACAAAACAAATAATAATATAAAAAAATCGGAGAAACAAAAACTAAGAGTAATATTTGACAACAATAAATTTATAATTTTGCTATTTAGGTCACTAATACATGCATTAATAGTAAATGGCATTTAGTATATTCATATACAGAAATCTAAAGTAACAGTAAATCAAACAACACGGTAACGAGTACAGTCACCTGAAAATAGTATTATTTAACGATCTAAACCCATGCCAGATAAACAATGCATTTCCAAAGCTAAAACACATACGCTGAATAAAAGAACTAACAATACTATTACTGCAAAAATTGTATCTTGCCATTTTGAAGTGATCAATAATTCGACATCAAATATTCGATATAATGCGCCTCTTACTCATAATTTGTTTGTTATTCATGGTATTGTTATTAGAGATATCATAGTTTTTGTCTAAGTTACGTAATAATTTGGATACTTTTTATCGTTTTAGATGAATGTATTTAATATGAAGAATATAAACCACTGTATACGTTAATGCATAAATCCTATACTGTCTTAGCTTTAACGCTTACAAATAAAAGACAATTCTGATCACGGACAATGAACAACAGTTTATAATAATGACATAATAGTCCATCAGATCAGTGGCATCAGACCTGATTTATTACATAATGCACTCGTCTTATTCGGGCGATGACTTTAATATGTTGGGTATCTTTTAACACCAGATGTCTTTGACCAATCCAGATGTACACCCTTCTCTCTTCGACACAATAAACAACGACCTGGAATTCTTCCTTATCGCCTCAAGGGCAATATCTGTATGGTCATTCAACAGACACTTTCCGTATGACTTCAACCCTTGGTGCGATTACTAACATAGCTCTGTTTTTGTGAAGAGATCGATAGTTTTGATACTGTTACTGAAAATAACAGTTCCTAAGGGATATATAAAAATTGCCAAATAGCGTCTGTTTATGTCTGCATTGAATTATCTCTGCAGATTTGATGACCTGACCAAGATGATAATCATGGCAATGGCTTATTTATTATCGCTGACGGTAAATTAAAGCAGCACGAGCCCTCGGTTCATGTCTACAATAACACTGTTAGTTCAATTATACTAACATTATTATGATATTATTGATAACATTGCAATATTTTCTTCAAGATTTATGCCATTTTGATATTAGACGATTGAAACCCTTTTTCCACATCTACTGCTGCAAGTAACCTTTAATTGCAATGTTTGGTCACATGATCCTAATCATTTTCTTTTAGGTCGTCAACATACGTGGGGTGTTAATATATCTAATTTCGGTGTTTTTTTTACAGAAACTTAAAATTTTATTTTTGTTAAATATTTTTTGCATGGAAACTGAAGAAAAAAGTAAACTTAACTTTGGCCTTGGAATTTTTCTCGTCCAAGTCGCGGCACTCAGCGAATTCAGTAAAGAAAGGGTGTCTAAATTTTAAAGAGATAGTTCTTTCAGGAAACATTAAAGGGCATATCTTTCAAGTTTATTTTCCTGCATTTCAACAATGTCAGAGAGAAGATGGATATAGGATTTCTTGGTATCACAATGTTACTTTTTAAAGATTTTAATGCTTAGTTGTAAACTTTAGAAACCTTTAAGTTTTAAAATTCTGTAAAATAAACACAGAAGCAGATATTTATTGGAAACTTTCCACATATTCAACAATTGAATTGCTCTATATAAGAAATTGACAAAAACTGCATAGCTTATTTGCTTCTACCTCAGGCCACAAATATATTGAACACCCCTGTTCTTTTTCAAAATGTTTTTACCATTCCTTGTAGCTTAAAAAACCAAACTTATTGAATCCATATCCTTAAAACTTAACTATTGAACTTTTATAGCAAAAAAACAACCCAAAGAAAAAGGGCAGAAGACATTCTTCATGGAGATAAACTATAAGCCATCACGTCCGTGTTAGCAGCCAAACATAACGCATTAGCATTGTTTGGAATTGAAAATATATACTCGCTGTTGGTGAAACCCAATGCAAGGAAGCTGAGCTGAATTTTAAACATGTAAAAGAAGAGAAAATAATTCATGGTAAATGGAGGTCAAATGCCAACATCAAATAGAGACTGTCGCTATGTGCTTATTGTTGCAGAACTGAAAGCTATGATGAATATGGTAATTGATAGTCAATGCAAGTTTACACCCGAGGGATAAAAGACTGAAATTGTTGCAACCGATGAAAAATATCGGGGAAATTAAAATAACTTGGCATGTAGACAAACATATTTATAACCGGCTCTATTGAATTTGTAGTACAATATTCAAACGGACGAAAATGTCGTGAAACTTTTATGCATAATTCTACAAAAGAATAATTAAACATTTGTGAAAAACGTAACCTAAAAACGCATGATAATCTGAACTTTTAATAAAGTCTATAATCTAAATGTTAAATAAAGCCTGTAGTTATATTTTTGAGGGCAATATTAAATTATTTCCTGAATAATTTTCAGCGTTTAGTATAACTTCGGGGAACAGGTGTCCTTATAATTGTATGAGCACTATATTATTTGTACCATTTATGTCATTAGATAATTCTGTTTAGATTGAGACTCTTGCAAGGATGATATTTTTGCAATGGAGTTAAGTAGCTTTCTTGTTAATTCTTAATCGGTGCCTGAGATCAGAATATTTTTAATCACACTTTACGCCACAGTTGGCACATTTGATGAAGCAGGCTGTATGGTAGTAAAATATGAACGACACATAAACCTTGCGAGTTGTAAACACAAATAAAACGTGTAACTCTAAAGCAAACATCAAAACCTAACACTGTTACATATTATCACAGTCTCTTATATTAAACATCTTACTACGTTTTACGCGAATTCACATTAATTAAATACCAAAATGATCGCGTTAACGAGATACAGACAAATTATAATTGGTAATGACGACAATAAGTTTTTAAATTAATAATTGAATTAGGAGCCCATGTCATTCATAGATACACAAAAGAAACATATCTTGATCTTTGTTTCAAAATATTCTTAATAAGTAAAACCATTTCATCTTTATGTCATAGTTCTAATTGCTCACAGCACATAATAATGCTTATAGTAATAATGGAGGAGTGAGCACGTCAAGGGCTATAACATATCACTACCTATTCTTGCTGGCTCATATGATGACCTTGAGAGGCTACCTACATTGATGTTTAAACAACTAGTTTGGCCAAAACAGGGAAAACACAGATATGATAACCGTGAACAACCTTGTATAGAAAATTAAAGGTATACTACTCTCCTGTAAATTCCTGTAAAACTCATTATCAAATGTGTATTTGTAAACATATATCAGCAGTCGAACAACAAAAAACCCATTCAATTGAAGTCTTCATCTCTTCTTCGTGCTAACAATTTATAATCATCTCAGGCAAAAGTACCTGAATATGAATAGTAACATATTAATTATATATATTTATCAGTCTGCAGTAAAGACAGTAAACACACTCAAATATTGATAACTCCGCGCTACCTGTATGACAAAATAAGATAGATGTAGTCAACATCAATGGAAATGTCGAATTATAAAATATGCAAGCGCTATTTGTTAGACAACATTAGTGAAAAGAACTTGAACAATGAAAATTTAATGCGATATAAACCAATGTGTACGCTATATCAGCAGAATGTGTAATAACATGATCGTCCAAGCGCATTTAAGTCTTTGGTGAACGTTAGATGAAACCAAAGCGATATATTACGTATATTATTTGAAGGGTTTCTCTAAAAATTTCGACTAAAAAACGCGAGTACTGATAATAGGAACAACAAAGCTTTAAATCCATGACTTGCTGTTTGGTCCCCTTTTCTTGTATTTACAATCAACAGCCCTCAATATACGGTGTTATATGGAAAATATCCACAACAAATTCAAGATCTATAATAAACCAAACGTAACAAAACTAATAAATGAAAGAAAATGTTGACCATGCACTGATGTTCACCATGCAATGATGAACATCAGTGCTCAAATACCCCATGATCGCAAGATTCAAATGCCAGATAGTCCATCTGATCAATAATATCAGACATAAATTACTTTATAATGCACTTATAATCTCGTCTTATTCGGGCGATGACTTTAATGTATCGGGTCTCTCTTAACATCAAATGTCTTTGACCCATCCAGATGTTCATCCGTCTGTCCTAGACACAATAAACAACGACTTTGAATTCTCATGTATCGCCTCAAGGGCAGTATTTGCTTGGTCATTCAACAATACTGTTTCCGTGGGACATCAATCCTTGGTGCTGTAACTAATATAAACTCTGTTGTTTTGAAGAGATCGATGGTTTTGATCATGTTGCTGATAGTAACGGTTCCTTGACAAAATAGTTATGCTTATGTCTGAATTGACCCTGCGAAAATTGTTATAGTTTATTTATTGGTGAATATAAAGACTGAAGGTATTAAAAAACCAATTACTTTAATCCTACAATATTATTGATGGTAGCATACTACTAAAGGATTATCATTGAAATCAATGCATAGCTGTGTTTTTTTCGTAATATTATGACATTTCTATACTCTTTTATGCACTAGTACAGCAGATGATAAATATTCATGTATCTTAACTGAATTACGATAGCTTGGCTAGCCAGTATTTGCTATAAAGTGATGTCATGATCGAATTAATTTACAAGGATACGGGTCCAAATTATTCATATGGCTCATGACATAAATTGTAATTTCCGCATAAAAAGCACTATTATAAGCACTAAATGCCTAAGGAAAAACAACTTATCCGCTTTGAACCGTGTTTATAGTTCTCAATTACTTTTAACAAACCATGCCGAATAACTTATTACAAAGTTACATCCTTAAAACCGGTAAGCTTATAATGAAAATATTTAAGTAGTCAAACATACTACAGGGAGATCAAATATAGGCAAGTAAGCCATCACGTTCCTGTAAGCAGCCAAACATGAAGCATTAAGGGTTGTATGGAATTGAAAATATATACTCGCTATTGGTGAAACTTAATGCAAGGAAGCTGAGCTGAATTTTAAATATGTAAGAGAAGGGAAAACAATTCATGTTAAATGGAGGTCAGATGCATCAAATACATCAAATAGGGACTGTCGGCATGTACTCATCGTTACATAACCAATTTTGATTTATATACTTATAAATATTCAATTCAGGTTGACACCCCGAGGTGTAAAAACACTGAACATTATAAAATCGAGGAAAAATCGACAAATCAATATAATTTGGCCTGTAGACAAACATATTTTTAGTAGGTTTTTATCAAATTTACGTTTTAAAATACTGTTTCAAATGTCACATTAATCACACGAGTCGATGAGTTATATATTCTCCAACATGCCTTGACATTTTGAGTAAGTTTCATGCTTTTTTCAAAATTTGAAAACTTTTCTAAAGACATATATATGTATATTCAAAGACGGCGCTAAAAATAAAACAGGATGCTCATCTATCTGATAACTTCTAATTAAAGATTATAATTTAAATGTTAAATAGAGTCTATAGTTATATACTCGAGGGCGTATTTGAAATATTTCATAAATTAATTTCAGGGTTCAATAAAGCATTAGGGAACAGGTGTCGTTTAAAATTGTATGAGCACTATACTATTCAAGGTATTTATGTCGTTAGATTATTTTATGGAGCTTGAAAATTTGCAAGGTTAGTATTTTGACAATGGGACTTCTTTATTATGAATTTTTATCAGTGTTTCAGATCTGAATACATAAATCAGAATCAGACGACGGTGGCCATGCCTCTTTACTACTTTATTTGATCGAGTTACCTTCCGCAGTGTCGCTCCTGTAAATTTCATTATGTTAAAATAGTGCATCGAATAAACTTAAAATTACTCAGCTAAGAATGGTTAACGGATTAAGAATAATACAATAAAGTCTATCATTATTGGAGCACTTTTGTTATTATTTAAATAAAGGTAATGAATATTCCAAATCTAAAGTTTTACACGTTTATATTATACAGATAAAGTACCAACTTGGCTGCATTAACAATAATACATATCAAATAAATATATTTTAGAGAGGTAATAAATATAGAAGCCCCTGTTATTAGACGATTAAACCTGTCACCCACAAACAACATTACATTTGTATAAGAGGGATTTATATGCAAACAAAAACTGGATCTTGAGTCCCATTAAATAAGCCCCATCGCGTTTACAAACATTCTAGGTTGGTAATACAATTCATTCTTCATGTCGTACTCCTACTATACTACAGAATAAACACATCTAAAAGTGAAAGAGCGAACACGTTGAAGGCTATAAGATATCACTACCCATTCTTGCTATCTCATGTTATGACCTTGAGAGGCCACTTACATTGGATTTTTAAGAGGCCACTTACATTGATTTTGAACAACTGTCTTGGCCCAGACATTGAAAACACAGCTTTGAATGACCATGAACAAATAATAATAATAATTCATCATAGAAATATTTCTTTCTTGAGGATTTTAAACACATATCAGGAGCTGCTAAGCAAGCAATCATTTTATCTACGTAGAGAAAATTTCTAATCATCCCAGACAATGTCCTTCAGTAACATATTACTTATATATTAATGGAATACAGTTACATACATTTATCAGTCTAAGGAAAAGTAAGACAGAAAACACACTCAAATATTGATAGCTCCACGCTGTCTATATGACAATTAAGATAGATGTACATACGTAATATACCCTATACTTAACGTCGAAGCAAATGTCGAATCGTAAAATATTCAAGAGCTATTTATGAGACACAATATTGAAGTAAATTGAAGATAGTGTTTAATGACAGATAAAAATTTAATGTGCGATGTACAACCAATTCTGTACGCTAGATCACTACAACATGGTCTTATAAGAGCATGGAGTTTTTAGTGATCTCTCGATCGGCGAAAAGAATGTTGTTACATTGTTCAGATATTTTTTTTAATTTTAGTTTTTATTTTCTGCCCTCTTTCAGTACGTCGTCTACGCTCTCTTAACTTAAGCGCCAAATGGTGCAAATTGCACCAATCGTATGATTTCATTAATGCTGCCTTATAGCAACATTTCTGAAATGTCAGGTTTAAATGTATAACCAATCACAAAAACCTCCATATTTTTCAAAACTTGTATTGCTTCTCATGAACAAACTTATTAATTATACAAGTAGATCATGTATACAAATAGTAAATCTTCCCAAAAATGTGTCATTCAGGGAAACAATCAAATTTAACAAAAAGCAGCTATCAATGAACACACCACATTTTTTTAATCAGTGCTCCAAGGGTTAATAATTGTCTATCATTTATTCTTTGTTCGTCTTCTCTTATCCATTCTGTCCAAGTTCGTTTCTGATATGTGTGTATTTTTGGCTGAAACAACATTTAACAATCAAAGCAAAATAAAATGTATATAGTAAATCGAATCTTATCATTCACGTTTAGCAATTTCCGATTCTTGAATAATTCTGATGTTTAATCATTGATAACTGATTCGTTTAAAAGAGTAATTGATTCATTAGATATCATAATATTTAAGACTTGATAAATGAAATTAAATCCAGTATATTAGCACAGGGTTATTATTCTAATCATTAAAACAGGCAATAAATTATCTTCACATAATATAATATTCTGAAAATAGTCATCACAAAAACGAATGTGCAATTAATGGATTTGTCTATTCTTGTCAAACGCTTCACTGAAAATCATTAAAAACAGGAGGCACTATATAATTGGTTTAAACAGGAAAACAAAGGAAAACCCTTTTTATTTCTTTTTTTTATATAAAACACTTTTGCAATTTAATGGACTAATCCATGAACAATTAACAATTCCAAGTTTTGAAAAAAAGACTTTCATAACGAGAATATAAATTTCAAATGAATTAGCTAAAAGGCACTCCTATTGGATCATGCGTAAACGCTCTAGTACATGTTCCATCCTGATCTTAAAAAATCGAGTGAAGGTTGCAAAAATCTGGAGGGATGGTAATGCCACAGCTTGCGAATCAAACAGGAAAAAATGCCAGATAGTCCATCTGATCAATAACATCAGACATAAATTACTTTATAATGCACTTATAATCTCGTCTTATGCGGGCGATGACTTTAATGTATCGGGTCTCTCTTAACACCAAATGTCTTTGACCCATCCAGATGTTCATCCGTCTGTCCTAGACACAATAAACAACGACTTTGAATTCTCATGTATCGCCTCAAGGGCAGTATTTGCTTGGTCATTCAACAATACTGTTTCCGTAGGACATCAGTGCTGTAACTAATATAACTCTGTTGTTTTGAAGAGATCGATGGTTTTGATCATGTTGATCAAAATAGTGTATGCTTATGTCTGAATTGACCCTGCGAAAATTGTTATAGTTTATTTATTGGTAAATATAAAGACTGAAGGTATTAAAAAACCAATTACTTTAATCCTACAATATTATTGATGGTAGCATACTACTAAAGGATTATCATTGAAATCAATGCATAGCTGTGTTTTTTTCGTAATATTATGACATTTCTATACTCTTTTATGCACTAGTACAGCAGATGATAAATATTCATGTATCTTAACTGAATTACGATAGCTTGGCTAGCCAGTATTTGCTATAAAGTGATGTCATGATCGAATTAATTTACAAGGATACGGGTCCAAATTATTCATATGGCTCATGACATAAATTGTAATTTGTGCATAAAAAGCACTAAATGCCTAAGGAAAAACAACTTAATCGCTTTGAACTGTGTATATAGTTCTCAATAACTTTTAACAAACCATACCCAATAACTTATTACAAAGTTACATCCTTAAAACCGGTAAGCTTATAATGAAAATATAAAAATACTACAGGGAGATCAAATATAGGCAAATAAGCCATCACGTTCCTATAAGCAGCCAAACATAAAGCATTAAGGGTTGTATGGAATTGAAAATATATACTCGCTGTTGGTGAAACTTAATGCAAGGAAGCTGAGCTGAATTTTAAATGTGTAGCAGAAGGGAAAACAATTCATGTTAAATGGAGGTCAAATGCATCAAATAGGGACTGTCGGCATATACTCATCGTTACATAACCAACTATGATGTATACACTAATAAATATGCAATTCAGGTTGACACCCGAGGTGTTAAAACACTGAAAATAATAAAATCGAAGAAAAATTCAAGAAAATCAATATAATTTGGCCTGTAGACATACATATTTTGTTTTGTTTTTTAATTAACGTTTTAAAAGAGTGTTAAAAATGTCACATTATTCACACGTGTCGATAAGTTACATATTTTCCAACATTCCTTGCAATTTTGAGTAAGTTTCATGCACAATTTTGAAAAAGCAAAATTTGAACTTTTACTAAAAACATACACGTAAAAATAAAACAATAATGCTCATCTATCTGATAACTTTTAATTAACATTATAAATAGAGTCTATAGCTATACACTCGAGGGCATATTTGAAATATTTCATAAATTAATTTCAGGGTTCAATAAAGGATCAGGAAACAGGTGTTGTTTAAAATTGTATGAGCACTATACTATTTAAAGTATTTATGTCGTTAGATTATTTTATGTAGCTTGAAGAATTTGGAAGGTTAGTATTTTGATAATGAGACCTCTTCATTATGAATTTTTATCAGTGTTTCAAATCTGAATACATACATCTGAATACATTCATCATGGGACAATTATTAAAATTCTAAGATTATACATCCAAAATTCAAACTATCACTTAAGGCAAAACAAGATAATTGTTATGAATATTCCAAATCTAAGTTTTACACGTTTATATTATACATATTAAGTACCAAATTGGCTACATAAACAATAATACATATTAATATAAATAAATATAGGGAGGTAATACATTTAGAAGCCCCTGTTATTAGACGATTAAACCTGTCACCCACAAACAGCATTACATTTGTATAGAGGGATTTATATGCAAACAAAAACTGGATCTTGAGTTCCATTAAATAAGCCCCATAGCGTTTACAAACATTCTAGGTTGGTAATACAATTCATTCTTCATGTCGTACTCCTAATATACCACAGAATAAACACATCTAAAAGTGAAAGAGCGAACACGTTGAAGGCTATAAGATAACACTACCCATTCTTGCTATCGTATGTTGTGACCTTGAGAGGCCACTTCCATTGGATTTTAAGAGGCCACTTACATTTATTTTGAACAACTGTCTAGGCCCAGACATTGAAACACAGCTTTGAATGACCATGAACAGATAATAATAATTCATCCGAGTAATATTTTTTCTCTTGTAGATTTTAAACACATATCAGGAGTTGCTAAGCAAGCAATCATTTTATCTGCGTAGAGACAATTTCTAATCATCCCAGACAAAATGTCCCTCAGTTACATATTACTTATATATTAATGGAATACAGTTACATACATTTATCAGTCTAAGGTAAAGTAAGACAGAAAACACACTAAAATATTGATAGCTCCACGCTGTCTGTATGACAATTAAGAAAGATGTACAGACGTAATATACCCTGTACTTAACGTCGATGCAAATGTAGAATCGTAAAATATTCAAGAGCTATTTGTTAGACAGCATTATTGAAGTAAATTGAAGATGGTGTTTAATGACAGATACAAATTTAATGTGCGATGTAAAACCAATTCTGTACGCTAGATCACTACAACATGGTCTTTCAGTGATCTCTCGATCGGCGAAAAGAATGCTGTTACCTTGTTCAGATATTTTCTTATTTTTCTTCCCTCTTTCAATACGTCTACCACGCTCTATTAATAATTTTCTATCATTCATTCTTGGTTTGTCTTCCCTTATCCATTCTGTCCAAGTACGATTCTGTTATGTGTGTTGGCTGAAACACCATTTAACAATCAAAGCCAAATAAAAATGTTGATTTTCTAAATGACTAATGCGTAGAATAATTATTTACCTTTAAAGATGAACTCATGTACATATTAGTCTAATAATTGGAAAACAACCAATGCTAATAATCTGAAGAAAAAAAACCGAGCATCATTCACGTTTAGCAATTTCCGGTTCTTGAATAATTCTGATGTTTAATCATTGATAACTGATTCGTTTAAAAGAGTAATTGATTCATTAGCTATCATAATATTTTAGACTTAATAAATGACATTTAATCCAGTACATTAGCACACGGTTATTATTGTAATCATTAAAACAGGTAATAGATTATCTTCATATAATATAATATTCTTAAAATAGTCATCACAAAAACAAATGTGCAATTAATGGATTTGTCTATCTACACTGAAAATAATTCAAAACAGGAGGCAATCACAAAAGAAAACCTCTTTTATTTCTTTGCTTTATATAAAACACGTAATTTAATGGACTAATTCATGAAAAATTAACAAAGTTTTGAAATAGACTTTCATAACGAGAATATAAATTTCAAATGAATTAGCTAAAAGGCACTCCTATTGGATCATGCGTAAACGCTCTAGTACACGTTCCATCCTGATCTTAAAAAAACGAGTGATGGTTGCAAAAATCGGGAAGGATGGTATTGCCACAGTTTGCAAATAAAACAGGAACGACTGAAATACTGAAAAGTATGATTTTGCTACACGAAGACACCCCCCGAGTCAATCCATTATCGCAAGATGAATGATAAATTATTAATCAACGAAACCAAATGATCGCACTGGTGAATATACATCGCGGTACTAAACTTAACAAAATCTATTTTACCATTTATGCACCCCACCCCTTCTTGCCAGGAAAAATACTCGTGTCATTTATAATGGATCGTAATGAAAATTACCCATATGAACCTCTTTTGTAGTCAAAATGATAGTAAACTGGTGTACAAGATACACTATGCACCTCCTTTTACACTGGCAAATTAATTTACGATACTGGCAAATTCAAATCCGATACCGTCTCATATTACCTACTATATGCAGCATATTATTTTCAAATGTCAATAAACAGTTTTTATAGAGTAAAAAAATATAGATACGTGCATTCTCAAGTGAGTTAACAAGCACACTGTTTTTAATCTTCTTATGTATTGAATTTCATCAACAGGTTCATAAACACATTTGATTACGCGATAGGTCTGCTCTGCTCGAAGAGTATATTGCTTGTTTCTATACATTTGTTTAAAATTATTATTTTTATTTAATAAAAACTGTATGGATACGAGCATTCGCAAGAGAGAGAGAGAGAGTGAACAGACACACTGGCTAAATCTTCTCAGGATTTAATTTTATCAACAAATATAAATGTAAGCATTGGTTACAATATATGCCTTCTTGAAGATTATGCTCATTTTTTTTATAAACATTTAACTTAAATTATCATCTTAAAAAAGGTCTGGTTTATAAAACATAACAATAAAACCCATCACAAAACAAAACTTATAAACGTAGCATTATATTCCCTTTAAAACCAGAGATATCCTGAATATTCTAAAGCTTTGAGCACGCTGGTAAATAAGACCAAATATGCAGTCTCCTCAGGGGCATTAAATAATATGAAAAGGATATGCTGCAAAAATCTGAAGGTGAAAACTATATGTTTTGTTCGCGTATAGTTCCTTTACTGTTAATGCTGTTAACCCTTTCATGCACCAATTAAGTTTCCAAAAAAAATCATATTGTGTTATTTTACTTCTAAGTGGATCCCAAACATATCCAGTGTCATTTTTGGGGACAGCGCTCGATTAATTAGTTATGTATATGTCCTCACATTGCATTTTCATGAGGGGGTGATAACACATTTATAATTGTGAATTTTACATATGTCCTCAAATGAGGACACGGTGCGTGAATGGGTTAAAGTTAAAAAGCTTAATTATGCTTGTTTTGCTATTGTTGTTGTTGTAGTTGTTGTTGTTTCCGTCCATGTTTTGACTTGCTCTTGTTGTGGCTGTATACAAATGTAAAAAAATGAACTACCCTTAATGTCCATCTAAATTGTCTCTTTAAATCTGATTATCTGATAAAGTTAAATCAATACTTAAGCATCCTCTAGACTTTTAACTAATGAATTACCGACATACGATGCATTTGTAGCCTAGAGTTATATCAAGGTCAAGTTCTTTTAGTACACGATGAGGTCTTTGGTAATCTTGTTAAAACGGTGTAGCTTTGAGCAGGAATTTTACTGACGTCTTCAAACCTAATAATGCAAACAAAGTACATGACCTGGGTAACCTTTTCCATTATAGGTTTACAAACATCTTTTCTGACATTACTAAATAAATAAATACAGACTTTATTAAAGTGTTCGACACATTGAGGTATAATTGTCTGGTCTGTTCAATTTGTATGACGAGAAGAGATGGATAATCGTTTATTAAGATAAGATACCTAATTATTGCGTTTTACTAGTTTAAAATCTCTGACCATCATAACATGGCATATTCAGCATGTTATACTATATTTAAAGTAAACCTGTTCAGTCTGATATGTCATCAACCTTTTTTTCATGTCAGCAATTTTTTGGCCATATTTCGGTGGCGCTATTTATTTAAAAACGGGATAAAGAAAAGTTTGAAGTAACCTAAAAAGTGATAAGTGTTTCCGCGGAGCCATGCCCTAATTGAACCATCGTCTGATGTTTATTTTTACCCAACCCATCAACTGATGTTTATTTTCAATGAAACACATGCTTCTATACAGCCAGACAACGATATTCATTAAATTCGTTACAGAACGAGGCAATGTAGGCGACACGCATAAGTTGACATCCATGAATACTAAAGTGATACTCCATCACATGAAAAACGACCAAAGTGGAGATCTCTAAGGGTGACATTTTGACCTATTTGTATCCTAATGTGACAAGTTAAAGGCATCAACTATCACCAAATAGACATACATTTGCCATGTAGCATCCGACAAAATGTATGAAATACGATGTTTTTAATTTTAGCATTTAATAGGAAAGGTTTAGTAAGAGGTTTAATATTGAAAATTAAAAAACCCTATAATGGGATCATTAATCAATTACACTGTGACATATTTCTTTCTAAAAAATAAAAAATGAAAATCGCGAAGATGAACACGTAAGAATATTTTAATAATTATAAGGTGCAATGTATTTAATATCTGCTTTAGATTAATACAAATAAGATCCTTCTTGTTTTGATCAACATTTGATATACAAACAACAGTTGTTTTGATATCGACATAATCAACTTAAAACATTTTCTCTGACAAGGCTCAACGTCGCAATGCTACTTTAGCTTTCAGAAGCCAAAATAACCAAGAGCATCAAAAACCGCTCTAGGTGTTTATCGTTTGACACAACTCATAGCTTTTACAAGTAACATCTGACACACATATGTCCAAGTTAATAAGAAACCACCAAACTGAATATGCATCTATGTTTTCATTATGGACTAGATGCAGCATTCTGCTGTTTTCTTACCCATCAGCTAGTTTTGACATTTATCAGGGAATCTCTCATACCGACACATATGTCACGCAAGGTGCCAACTTTCAAGATTATCAAGACAGGCAGTATTTATCTAGTTATTTACTTGCAAACTCTCAGGGTAATATTGAACATTTGATTATGTTATAGGACATTTTAGAGATATGAACATCACTTAGAAAATCTATCATAGTAATAGTAACATTTTATGTTATAGGACATTTTAGAGATATGAACATCACTTAGAAAATCTATCATAGTAATAGTAACATTTAATTATCTTATTAACATTTTAGATTTATAACATCACCTAATAAATGTATCGAAATAATGGTTAGGCAAAAATCATCATCATCAATAAATCAATACATGAATATGACTGTCATCCTGTGAATCTTTAAAAAACACCCTGGTTTAGACAGATACATCAGTGCTTACGTTTACATTGACACCAAGGTTTCATATTAATATGTCGAAACTCCTATGATTATTTATATAGAGATGACATTTTGATGTTAGATTCTTACCAATTCTTACAGTAAAAATAAAGAAAATAATTAAAATAAAATTATTAAGATAAGACGTTCAAATACGTCACAATCAGAAGTTAAAATTGGTCAATGAATTTGTGCCGAGGTTAAGATAAAAGAATTAGAAACATTTCCAAAAACGAAAGTACATTTAACACACAAACTGTTACTTTCGATAGAAAAGTCGTCCCAATGAACAATTGCTAATTTGATATCTGAACACAGATTACCTAAAACATATATAAACTGGGTTTTTCTCAGATAAACTGAGTTTATCTGTGATAAACTCAGTTGTTTTATATTTTGAGCATCCAGCTTGCCATACTATGCACGTCAATAAATGGACAGCTCAGAACAGAAGTTTATTGAAACTGCACGAGGACTACTTCTGTCAGGAGATTATGGTGAAGTGAGTTGAGGTTATTATTTGTATTGACTTTATTTGAGACATCCATAAAATACAGAAAATAACTCAAGTTGTTTACAATTATGACACTAAGAGTAACATATGGTACATAGTATGTGATAATTAATATAAAAGAATTCGCAAAATACACAGTTGGCAATTATATTACGGTTAGGTAGAAGCAATCCGTTATTTTTCAATCTCTTAAGGCTACTTTGTGTCATTCATCCGATGACATATTCATACAAGTGCCATAGAGGTGCTAAATTTAAGTATATCAATACTTGCAAAATTTGCCTACAGTCTGTATTATATAATATGATGACAACTTAGACGTAGGGAGATTTTAGGATTACAATAGAGATCTCCTAATAATAACCATGATAGTGTGAGCATTATATCTGAAGACGAGATAACAGACCACCTTAATATCTACGTAAATTACCTGGCCTGACATCGTACTCTTGCAAACTATAGAGCTGACTCGGCCACATAAGATGTTGCTTAAGGTGTCTATTGTTTGACCTAACTTTTCGTATTGACATGTAACATCTGCGTGGATCAATAGTCATCTAAGAATCATCGGAGACGCTGGGATGAAAGCCCTATTGTTTGCCTAGCCGATGGCTAGTTCCATATTTACCAATCGAGAGGTGAATTTATATAAAATTGACATGTCGGTGTACGAGACTTACAGGTCTGATGCAAACAATGCGTCAATGATTTCATACATAACGTAAGTTCTTAAGGCTACAGTGCCTAAATCGTCTCGCTTGGCTGAAAATCATTTTACTGCAAGTTTTTACCTACTCATACATATCAGAATATTACAATTTTTGACGTACATATGGAATGGAGTCTGTAGTTTATACATGCAATTTTACTGGTGGTTTCACGTCCATTATGAAGGTCAAATTTATGACATTTCGACACTCTTTTATGCATTAGTACAGCAGATGATGAATATTTATTTATCTTAATTGAATTACGATAGCTTGGCTAGCCAGTTTTTGCTGTAAAGTGACGTCATGATCGAATTAATTTACAAGGATACGGGTCCAAATTCTCATATGGCTCATGATATAAATTGTATAAAAAGCACTATTAAAAGCACTAAATCCCTAAGGAAAAACAATTTAATCGCTTTGAACTGTATATATAGTTCTCAATAACTTTTAACAAACCATACCGAATAACTTATTACAAAGAAACACCCTTAAAACTGGTAAGCTTATAATGAAAATATTTAAGTAGTCAAACATACTACAGGGAGATCAAATATAGGCAAATAAGCCATCACGTTCCTCTAAGCAGCCAAATATGAAGCATTAAGGGCTGTACGGAATTGAAAATATATACTCGCTTTTGGTGAAACTTAATGCAAGGGAGCTGAGCTGAATTTTAAACATGTAACAGAAGAGAAAACAATTCATGTTAAATGGAGGTCAAACGCATCACATACATCAAATAGGGACTGTCGGCATATACTCATCGTTACATAACCAACTATGATGTATACCCTAATGAATATGCAATTCAGGTTGACACCCGAGGTGTTAAAAAACTGAAAATAATAAAATCGAAGAAAAATTCAAGAAAATCAATATAATTTGGCCTGTAGACATACATATTTTTTGGTGTTTTTTTTTAATTTACTTTTTAAAAGAGTGTTAAAAATGCCACATTGTTCACACGTGTCGATGAGTTATATATTTTCCAACATGCCTTGCAATTTTGAGTAAGTTTCATGCACAATCTTTTTTTAAAAAGCAAAATTGGAACATTTTTCTAAAAACATACACGTAAAAATAAAACAGTAATGCTCATCTATCTGATAACTTTTAATTAACATTATAAATAGAGTCTATAGCTATACACTCGAGGGCATATTTAAAATATTTCATAAATCAATTTCAGGGTTCAATATAGGATCAGGAAACAGGTGTTGTTTAAAATTGTATGAGCACTATACTATTTAATTATGTCGTTAGATTATTTTATGTAGCTTGAAGAATTTGGAAGGTTAGTATTTTGATAATGAGACCTCTTCATTATGAATTTTTATCAGTGTTTCAAATCTGAATACATACATCTGAATACATTCATCATGGGACAATTATTAAAATTCTAAGATTATACATCCAAAATTCAAACTATCACTTAAGGCAAAACAAGATAATTGTTATGAATATTCCAAATCTAAGTTTTACACGTTTATATTATACATATTAAGTACCAAATTGGCTACATAAACAATAATACATATTAATATAAATAAATATAGGGAGGTAATACATTTAGAAGCCCCTGTTATTAGACGATTAAACATGTCACCCACAAACAGCATTACATTTGTATAGAGGGATTTACATGCAAACAAAAACTTGATCTTGAGTTCCATTAAATAAGCCCCATAGCGTTTACAAACATTCTAGGTTGGTAATACAATTCATTCTTCATGTCGTACTCCTAATATACCACAGAATAAACACATCTAAAAGTGAAAGAGCGAACACGTTGAAGGCTATAAGATAACACTACCCATTCTTGCTATCGTATGTTGTGACCTTGAGAGGCCACTTCCATTGGATTTTAAGAGGCCACTTACATTTATTTTGAACAACTGTCTAGGCCCAGACATTGAAACACAGCTTTGAATGACCATGAACAGATAATAATAATTCATCCGAGTAATATTTTTTCTCTTGTAGATTTTAAACACATATCGGGAGTTGCTAAGCAAGCAATCATATTTTCTGCGTAGAGACAATTTCTAATCATCCCAGACAAAATGTCCCTCAGTTACATATTACTTATATATTAATGGAATACAGTTACATACATTTATCAGTCTAAGGTAAAGTAAGACAGAAAACACACTAAAATATTGATAGCTCCACGCTGTCTGTATGACAATTAAGAAAGATGTACAGACGTAATATACCCTGTACTTAACGTCGATGCAAATGTAGAATCGTAAAATATTCAAGAGCTATTTGTTAGACAGCATTATTGAAGTAAATTGAAGATGGTGTTTAATGACAGATACAAATTTAATGTGCGATGTAAAACCAATTCTGTACGCTAGATCACTACAACATGGTCTTTCAGTGATCTCTCGATCGGCGAAAAGAATGCTGTTACCTTGTTCAGATATTTTCTTATTTTTCTTCCCTCTTTCAATACGTCTACCACGCTCTATTAATAATTTTCTATCATTCATTCTTGGTTTGTCTTCCCTTATCCATTCTGTCCAAGTACGATTCTGTTATGTGTGTTGGCTGAAACACCATTTAACAATCAAAGCCAAATAAAAATGTTGATTTTCTAAATGACTAATGCGTAGAATAATTATTTACCTTTAAAGATGAACTCATGTACATATTAGTCTAATAATTGGAAAACAACCAATGCTAATAATCTGAAGAAAAAAAACCGAGCATCATTCACGTTTAGCAATTTCCGGTTCTTGAATAATTCTGATGTTTAATCATTGATAACTGATTCGTTTAAAAGAGTAATTGATTCATTAGCTATCATAATATTTTAGACTTAATAAATGACATTTAATCCAGTACATTAGCACACGGTTATTATTGTAATCATTAAAACAGGTAATAGATTATCTTCATATAATATAATATTCTTAAAATAGTCATCACAAAAACAAATGTGCAATTAATGGATTTGTCTATCTACACTGAAAATAATTAAAAACAGGAGGCAATCACAAAAGAAAAGCTTTTTTATTTCTTTGTTTTATATAAAACACTTTTGCAATTTAATGGACTAATCCATGAAAAATTAACAATCCCAATTTTTGAAAAAGACTTTCATAACGAAAATATAAATTTCAAATGAATTAGCTAAAAGGCACTCCTATTGGATCATGCGTAAACGCTGTAGTACATGTTCCATCCTGATCTTAAAAAACGAGTGAAGGTTGCAAAAATCGGGAAGGATGGTTATGCCACAGTTTTCAAATAAAACAGGAACGACTGAAATACTGAAAAGTATGATTTTGCTACACGAAGACATCCCCCCCCCCCGAGTCAATCCATTATCGCAAGATGAATGATAAATTATTAATCAACGAAACCAAATGATCGCACTGGTGAATATGCATCGCGGTACTTAACTTAAAATCTATTTTACCATTTATGCACCCCTTCTTGCCAGGAAAAATACTCGTGTCATTTATAATGGATCGTAATGAAAATTACCCATATGAACCTCTTTTGTAGTCAAAATAATAGTAAACTGATGTACAAGATACACTATGCACCTCATTTTACACTGGAAAATTAATTTACGATACTGGCAAAGTCAAATCCGATACCGTCTCATATTACCGACTATATGCAGCGTATTATTTTCAAATGTCAATAAACAGTTTTTATAGAGTAAAAAATAAAGATACTTGCATTCTGAAGTGAGGAAACAAGCACACTGTTTTTAATCTTCTTATGAATTGAATATTATCAACAGGTTCTTAAACACATTTGATTACGCGATAGGTCTGCTCTGCTCGAAGAGTATATTGCTTGTTTCTATACATTTGTTTAAAATTATTATTTTTATTTAATAAAAACTGTA
>JXSR01S026293.1:23556-41692 GCA_000969725.1 Ophiothrix spiculata
TTATTGATAATATATAATTAAAATGTAATTACTCATTCAAATTGATATTGGATTTCATGCTCATATTCTTGACCCTACTTGCAGAATATCATTATCTTTCTATATGTTGAATATTTTCTGAGAAAGCTTGACTGTATCTACTAATTGCTCAATGATTTTACATTGGTCAATATCATTTATCAACAAGTCTGTTATGGCCATGTTTTCACATGGTGTTTAATTTTAAGCATGTTGTATGTGCAAGTATGGATAAAACAGAGTGATTTGATATGAATACATCATAACAGAGGATTTTTTTGTTAAATATTATCTCAATTGTCATACCCAAAAGCTATATATTAACTTGTATCATACGTAATTTCTATCAGCATATTGTGTAAAGTGAACTTATTATCGGTTTTTTTTTTTTTTTGCAATAATTTATGCCTAAAAATTAAATATAATGTTTTTAAATTCCCCTTTTGATTTGATATGCTATTATTTATTATGACAAAAACTCTAAATGATCTTTAAAAATGTCAAAATATAAAAGTTCAATCAAATTTGCAAATATGATGGCAATTACTAAAGAATTGAAGATGCAGGCAATTGGTTTTAGAACACACCCACACCCACCAATATCAATTGGGCGTTGTCCATCATTTACCCACCCTATCTTACTTGGATTTTACAATGTAAGACTAAAACAGTATTATCAATGAAGCTTCTTGAAGTATATCAAGACATTTGATCATGCTGGAAATTATATGAACATGTGTATGGCTTTATATCAAAGTATTTGCTATAAGGCCAAAAAAACAGTTGATTTGTTGTCTTCCACCACCTGCTCCTATTTTTCGAAACTGGAAAAAGGTTTTTACTGTACAAAAGTATACCACACCTAATTTTCAGATTTCCATTTTTTTTTTCTTTGAGAATTTTGATCTTTTGAAAATATTTTTTAAGTTGTTGTTTTCATTATTTTTACATTTTAATACTGTTCCTAAACTTGTATAAAGAGATTTTTCAGTACAGTAGACTTATTTGCATCTTTATAGGGGCCATAATTTGGTGTGGCTTTGACTTACATTTGAAAAAAAAAATAAAAAAAATCCACCTGCCCGCACTTGCTCAAATAAAGTTGTGGAGGACAACCAAACAATTTATTTTTTTGCCTAATTTTGAACATGCATATTGTAACAGCTTGACAATCCTGATTACTGACAACGGTAAATACACTTGGTCTTTATGTTAGTACTTGCTTGGAATAAACAGACCAGTCAAGTGTTGTTAGTATGCTAAAAATGACATGTGTATTATTCATTACTTGTTCATCAACTCACTGTATCTTCTTATACAGAGCGTACTGTTGTTGATTCGTGATGACTCCACAGTTGATATTCAAATTAGCGCATTTCGCACGGTACAGCATTTACGGAAGAGCTTTTACGCAGTACACATAAGTCGGCGCACTGCTTATAGCGCGTTGAGCACTTATAGTACGGTATGTGCAATAGCCTGGTGGTTTAGAACAATTGAAATCGTCAAAGCAGTAAACATTCACAAAATAGCGCTTTGCTTCAAATTATGCTAAATATTTTTATGAAGGTGTGTAGGCCTATCTGTTAAATTTGAAAACATTTAGAATTTAATTCATACTTTTTCAGAAAGATTTTCATTGTTGAAAGGTATTCAACCATGCCAATGACTTGTTCATCGCGAATCAACAACTCTGCATCCAATGCTTCAGTGTATTTTTATCACGCTCGGCTCGGGTGGCTAAAGCCACCCTCACGCAATAAAAATACACAGACATATGGATGCAGAGTTGTTGATTCGCGATGAACAACTCTGTCCCGTGTTTGAATACCTAATTGAAAAAAAAAATGCTCCAGATTGCTTATCCCTATAATTTTTGACCAGTCAGATCAAATCTGAATTTGAAAGCATATTTTAGAATTCTCATCTCATATATCACACATTTCCTGTTACTTATCATTCTAAATATTCAGAAGTAAGGTCATGACAAATTAGGGGTGCTTACTCTTATTTTCATAATCACGAATAATGAAGATATATATTTTTATGCCAAATATCAAGGTCATTGTTGCAAACTTGGTAAATTGGAATTGGTAAAATTGGTATTGGAATTGACAACATGGGGTTCTAGGAAAACAGTGCAGATTTCAAAAATTACTTGTTTGTGAGTTTCAGTCTCACTATGGCCAAGTAAAGATTGGTTCATTCAATGCATAGCAGATAGGATTATGTGCTTTAAATTATACTCAGCTACTAATGTCAAAAAGATAATTCTTTGGACGAAACAGTGAATGGCAGAAGATAAAGTCACTGTGCACATTTTAAAGCATTGAACAATGTCAGACAAGTGTATACAATTTTCAACCATTTTAAACCTACTATTATTCTAGAGGGTCATTCCAATCTCAAATGTCACAAACGTTACCAAAATGTTACATGTTCTTGACCTTCAATTTGAATGAGCTTTGGATATGTTCCAGGTATGCAGCAGCCCATGAAGATAACTCAAGCTCATTAAATTTCAAGGGCAGGATAGTGTAACATTTTGGTAACGTTTGTGACATTTGAGATTGGAATGACCCTACTAAGAGTGAATTAAGCTTATGGTTCCATTCACACATGCACTTTACGTTTCTCTATTTTTCTTTTCAACTATTTTTGTCCATGAAATTATAAGTACTTTTTCAACACATAAGGAAATGCCCATGATGTACTTACAGGCGCAGCTAGCGTCTAGCTAGACGCTATCAAAGACGCTAAGGTTCAAATGATTTTAACCTGCTAGCGTCTAGTATTTGTAATCAGCATATTTTTTATTTCTAACAAGCTTGGATGGTACAATCTAAAACAACACAGCAAGCTTTCTACAATGTAATATGACCCGTGCTTGTTTCCCAACATAAAATTGAAGATTGCAGGATTAAATACAACACAGCAACTTTTCTATACACATTAATGTGCCCGTGAACATTCAAGGAATCTCAGTTTACTACAACTACCAACATAGAATGAAGATGGGAGACATAACACAGTAGCAACTATTTCTACAAGTCAATGTGACTATAATATTGATCAACACTAAATAGACAGGCATATTATTATGATGACATCATGACTTAACAGTCCCGGATCTAGGATCTGAATTTTACAGGGGGCGGAGAATGTGTTTTTCAGCTTTTATAACAAAAAATTGGCTGATTTTTCAGGATTTTGCCAATTTTACGGGGGGCACCCGCCCCTTCCACCCACCCCCTGGATCCGCGGCTGCTTAAAGGTGTAATTCATGATTCTGATATGAAAACAACCTCTTTCTGTTATAGTTTATTAAAAAGAAAGAGTTCATCATAAATGTATGCTGAAAATTTCACTTGTTTCCAACCCTTTGTTTTCAAGTTACAAGCTTTTCAGCATTTAAATCCCCAAAGACTACTGTGTTGTAATTACTGTTGGGGCCTGACAGTAATTAGAAAATGACACATTTTCTCAAAAATGCAAGCACATTTGAATGAATGGTTTGGGGTTTGTAAGATTTTTGACAGAGGCCATATGCAACAGACAAAAATTGTGTTACATGTGGCTTGTACGTTGATGGTATGGTGCGCGTGTGAGTGGGGTTAACTTTGCTCGCACAATAAGCGAAAATTCACAAGCCCTGTCTATTTAGTATTAATCAAAGCATAGTTAACTTTTTAGTTCATACTACAGCCATGAAACTGGTTTCAGAGATTGCCATGTTAGCTTGTCGTGACCAAGGTGATTTTATATCAACTTGCCACTGACGTTTCATGACTTGTTATTGCAATTGAATCTAACTACAGCAAGGACAAGAGTCCTGACAATATGTGATGGCTCACCCCGAAAGGGGGGACTTTGCAGATGATATCAATTTTGATTTTATCATTTCACCTGTTAGAGCATTTTTTAAGCTTTAAAATGACACCTTACTTGTTGAAATTGATCAAGGCGATCAAATTTTACAACTGAAAATCTGCTAGAAATTCTTATCATTTTCTTTATTTTTTGCTTCCTATTTTCATCAGTTTCTCGAAAATTGTTCTGTCGGGTGAGTCATCACATATGTGCAGGAAAGTTGCTAAAGTAATGCTTGTTTTCATGATTGCCATGTTAGCTTGTCGTGACCAAGTTGATTTTATATAAACTTTTCTCAACATGCCCAATTGCCCATCAACCAAAAAAGTTTACATGCCACTGACATTTCATGGCTTGCTATTGCAAATGAATCTAGCTACAGCAAGGACAAGATTTCACACATTTAAGGCCCCAAAAAAAAGAACTCTGTCTCAGCTTACTTAAGGTCAAAACCCAAGCGCTATGCGTTTTGTTTGTTTGGTTTTTTTTAGTAAAAAAGGGCTATGCGGATGCGGAAATACCCCCTATTTTTTTCAATTGCATTTTTCGGTCACTATTTTTTTTTTCGCGGCCGTTTATTTAACTTTTTTTCCAGTAGTAGGAAAAAAAGATGGAAAAAAAAATGAAAATCTCTCAAAAACCTAAAAAAAATAAATAAATTTGGATTTTTAAAAGCTATGGGCGCGGGAAGCTGAGACAGACTATTTTTTTTCTTTGGCCTAATACACCGGTAATTTACATCATTGCAACAACCATAATCGTGACTCTGAAAGCAGCATGACATAATGGGTGGAATGGTGGAACACAGCAAACATTTTCTACAAACTAATCTAATAAATCTAAGGGCATGATGCTAACCCAGCTGGGGTAGATACAATCAGTAACTTACTTTTAAAATGTCTTCCAAACAGGTCAACTCGACTATCATCAGGGTACCTATTTTGCTAAACAAATTCTTAGAAACATGCATACTGTTCTTTCATCAAATAACTCTAATGTCATGTCTTCAAAATTAATGAATTAAATCGGAAACACAATACTAATCATATCCATACAAATCACAAAACATTTACACAAAAAATATTTCAAAATATTTGTTGGACCTTATAAAATAATAAAAAACAACAACTTAATTCTTAACATTCAAATCAGGCATTTTACTACTTCAAAAAAATCAATAAATTCAAAGGTCACATCTTTAGATACACTATGTTTATAGTCTCACCCGTGACATTCATGTTTTTAAAATCTCTAATTTATTATCATATAAATATCAAAACATTCCTGTTAATAAATAAGATAATTGTCAAATAGTCTCATATATACATGCATTATCCCTTCACCTACCTGATTCACAGAATGTCCCTGTCCAGCCCGGATCACACACACATTCATAACCGTTGACCTGGTCTGTACATTGGCCATTATTACACGGGTTTGAGGCACATTCATCAATGTCTGGAAAGGAAACAAAACAAAAATTATACGAGAGAAATAATAACACCGCCATTACTTCTGTCAGTGCAAACTGGACTGTATAATTTATAATGTAGGTGTTGCACATGCGCTCATTAGCATATGGTCATGAGTGTTGCGTGTTTGTGTAGCCTGTATAAGACCTCTTTTATTTCCCTCAGATTAATACTGAAAGACGTCATATGCCTATTTTTTGATGGCCATAGTATAAAGTCCCAACAATATAGTCATGTGAAGTCAGTTCTTCTGTATGGGTGTGTATGTTGGAAGAAGACAAAAAAGATATAAATGAAGTTTAGCCATTTCTCGATGGTTGTTAGAGAAAAATATACAAAATATTTCAACCCGTTGCCATTTCCAACCATGATCTTTACAACTAAACGTGCGCACAGCACAAAATATTGTAAAACTCAAAGCTCAACCGGGGGTTGTCTACCGGTTCTGGGTGGTTGGCTATTGTTTATTCTGGTTAAACCGCCCAGAACCGGCAGGCAACCGCCGGTTGAGTTTTGAAGCGGCCCCTAAATGAAATTTTTCACTGCAGAATCAGATGGCTGGGCCATGTGTTTCCAATGTCATATAGAATAAAAACAAAAAAGTTGATTTAGAATATGGATACCTCCAAAACGAGCAGAGGCTGTGACCAAAGACCATGTGGAGGAGAACTGTGATATCTAAGATGGAGCATCTAATATGGAGAGAAGCAGAGAAACTAGCAAAGGACAAACAAAAGTGGAAAAGATTTGTAGCAGTCGTATGGCCCAGTAAGGATAAAGACAATAACAGGCCTTGCATTTTGAGGCATGCGAGTGCGATATAGCACACCATCACACACCTAAAATGATATTGAGGAGTGTGATTTTCAGCACACCTAAATCTGATAAAATTATACAGAATTAGATACAAAATGCTCACCTACAGCACACCTCAATATTCTGAGAAGTGCTATTTGTAGCACACCAGGTATTTTCAAAATTCAAGGCCTGCAATAAGTATAAAATCTTACCTGTATTACAGTTTGTACCAGTAAACCCAGGCGAGCACTGACATGTATATCTGTTGAGTGCATCAATACATACACCATTCTGTCCACATGGGTTAGAATTACACTCATTGATAGCTTACCTGTATTACAGTTTGTACCAGTAAACCCAGGCGAGCACTGACATGTATATCTGTTGAGTGCATCAATACATACACCATTCTGTCCACATGGGTTAGAATTACACTCATTGATAGCTTACCTGTATTACAGTTTGTACCAGTAAACCCAGGCGAGCACTGACATGTATATCTGTTGAGGGCATCAATACACACACCATTCTGTCCACATGGGTTAGAATTACATTCATTGATAGCTTACCTGTATTACAGTTTGTGCCGGTAAACCTAGGCGAGCACTGACATGTATATCTGTTGAGTGCATCAATACATACACCATTCTGTCCACATGGGTTAGAATTACATTCATTGATATCTGAAAGAAAACAATTGAAAATATTGAAAAAACACACCAAGATTTGTCATTAAGCACACCTTTCATATTATGACCCTGATATCATTGAATCTAAGTACTCAACTTACCCTAAAATATCAGAGATCAGAGAACATGATAAACAGACCTCAAAAATAATTGTTTGATCGACCGACCCTATTTTTACCGCCGACCCTAAATATTTTTTATTTTTTTGAGCATTATAAAAATCCGCCAAATCCCAAATTTTATGGGAATCAATTCATGGGGGCCCCAAGATATGGCTTGCAGGACATTCAAAATGACAAATAAAAGATGTGTTACAGAACAAGTGAAGATGTTTTTGTATATGTGTTGTATTTTGTGTTCTTGTATGTGAAACATAGACTTTAAAAAAAACCCAACCTACCTACCCTATTTTTTTCTATGTTTGCCAATCAAACATTTTTTTAGGCCTAATGTTAAGTATATGGTTTGATATGTATGTTTATGAACAAAACTTGCCAATTGTTTGATTTTCATGCCAAATAAGGTCAAAAAATGACCAAAAATGGAAAAAAGTGAATTTTGACCTTATTTGGCATGAAAATAAAAAAATTTGCCAAAATCCTAAGAAGTAAAAATGACGCAACATCCTAGTGGGTGTTTAAAATTAAAATGCCCATCCATTCCTAGGTCATTTAAAAAAAAATATTTTTAACTTGGATGGAAGCCCAAATGGCCAAAAAATGTGTTTTTCGTGATTTTCTCAAAAAATGTGATTTTTGGACAAAAATCAACATCACCATCATGTTCCTTGTGAAAATTCCTTTCTGGAAAAATATACATTTATTAACTTTAAGCACTTTGTTAAAAAGTTATGGTACAAAATAAACTTGCAAAAACGTAACATTGAGTAAGGTGCTTACACCCCTTAACTAGCACAGGGGCATCAGAAGGAAAATAAAAGTGGTGTGGCCTGACCTGATGCCCCTTTGTTAGTAAGCCCAAGAAGACAGTCGTTACTAAAAACGAATATGTATGTTGTGTTTATTTTTATGCTAGGGCCATATTAAAACATACTAATTTAATTAAAATTGATTTTTTATTTTTCTGGCCGAAAAGTGGTATGGTCAAAGCCCACATGACCCACATGGTTCCGATGCCCCGAACTAGCACAATATTGTGTTATTACTTACTGACATTACAGACGTCGCCTTCCCATCCAGCGGAGCAGGTGCAACTAAATGAGTTCACCAAATTATTACACGCTGCTCCATTGTAACATGGATTGCTTAGACATTCATTTTGATCTGAAAATAAAATAGCAAATATATTATTCCAATAAAATTTTATCAAGTTTACTACATTAATAAGACCTACAAATAACAGACCTGTCAAAAATGGTTCTCATCTAAATTGGACAATTTGATGCATTATTGTTTGTGGATTAAATTCGTGAACGGGTCAAAGTTAGCGATCACGCAGGCCTCTCCCATGCGAGCGTACATTTTCAAGGTGAAAACAGTCAGTGTCTACGCTCACGACTTTGAGTACATGTTCACGAATTACTGCCACAAACAATAGTGCCTTATTCTTTAAGTTTTTGTTTGTTAGTATTTGCAAATATACAAAAAAATCATCTTTAATTACTCTGGCTTCCAAATGTTGACAATTAGTCTTTGAAAAGTCTTCAAAACAAAATATTTGACCACACTCAATCAAAAGGCTCAGTCCAGTGAAAATGAAACCTTTTTTTACTTCAAGCAAAAAATCAGCTTTTTAAAAAAATTGTTCTTTTCAGGATATCTAATGCAAACTCCAAACTTCTTTCGTTGATGTATCTGCAATCTATGATGTAAAAGGAATGTTTTAGAAACAAATCTTTGTCTCTTTCTTGAAATATAGTATCAATAAATATGTTTAGAGAATAGCCTCATACCCAAGATCAACAAACAAAATACAATTCAAATTATTGACTTTATTGAAGGGTTTGATTAAAGTTTTCCAAATATCTGGTAATTGACTTGTTATTTTCTAGAATATGAAGTGTAAATCATCCATAAATAAAATTTCAAAATTGTGTCCAATGCCCCTTTAACTCTATTGACTGTACCATGTCATCATATACATAAAGTTATGCCCTTACCTATGTCACAGTTAAGGCCTTGCCAGCCGGAATCACAGATACATTGGTAGAAATTGATGAAGGGTTGCGTACACTGGCCATTAACACAGGGACAAAAAGGTTACCGATTCCCTTTTTAACTCTTTTGACTGTACCATATGTGTCATCATATACATAAAGTTATGCCCTTACCTATGTCACAGTTAAGGCCTTGCCAGCCGGAATCACAGATACATTGGTAGAAATTGATGAAAGGCTGCGTACACTGGCCATTAACACAGGGGTTACTGGCACATTCATTAATATCTGAAACACAAAGGTCAGAGGTTAGTTAATACCCAAACATTAGTGACAAAATTATTCTGTCTGTTATATTCTATAAGACCCTGATTATTAATATTTTCAAAATAATTGATGTATAATTACATAAAATCGTTTAGACAACAAAATAATATATCTATAATTATTGAACAAACTGTTATTTATCATTTGTTTTGTCAAGTACATCTTTGAATTGATGATAAAGGGACAGAGTATCAAAATTAGAGCAAGTATTTGATCCAATAATATCATTCCATGAATGAACTGCTCTAGCATGGAGTTTCTCCTACCAGAATTAGTCTTCAATTGTGGAATGACCAAAGAGTTAAAGGAATTCCTCTTGTGACAAAGTGATATACAGCCTATGATAATCTCCAGGGCCGATTTCATGGTCGCTAACTCCGTTTTGATCGCTAAGCATATTGCAGTTATCGGCAACATTTCCTATACAATGCACACACAACGCTCGTAATTGATGCATGACCCCCAGATATCTTCCTGTGTTTTGGGTATAGGATGATAACTTACCAAGATCGCTGTATCAAAACTAACCAGCCGATTTTTTTCATACATTTACCATTTTGTTCCTGATTTATTAAGCTTTCATGTGATTTTTTTTGTGAACTCAAAAGACCAAAGGGTAAGCCTGACTAGGTACATTTTGTAACAAGACCCCAGTCAGCTCATTCGGATTTCCCACGCTATTTCAGGTGTAAATTTCCTGTGCCAAGGAGTTTCGACATACCCACTTTCATTGGCCCACCACGCTCGCATCCTTTAAGCTATCAACTTCGTACACACATGTCAATCAAGATCATGAAATTCTCGTTCTCATGACACCATACTCATTAGCATACGATAATTCAAAGGACCTGATCGAGTCCATTGAAAAAACACGTAATTAAGACACACCCCAAATGCCTTGTAAACCAGATTATACTGGGACAGCGGCCCGTAAATAGGCGTTTATTGGTCAGAATGACCGTGGCGGGTGGATACACTTGCGTTGTTTGTCAATTAAACCTGGTTAAAGGACTCCGACTTGGATTAGCAATGCAAAGGTCGCGGTGTAGCGTGCAATGGACGATAACTGTAATATGGTCCCAAAATGATCGCTAAATAGCGAGTATTTTTTTACAATTTAGCGATCATTTTTGGAGTTAGCAATTAAAACGAGGGTTAGCGATCATCGCTAAATTTTAGTGAAATCGGCCCCTGATCTAGCTCTCAAAAAGTTCACTATATATTTAAACAATTTCAAATTCCTGTCATTTTGACCTTCTAATGGTTTGCACCAAGAGAAGATGGGGTATGTATCCCATCATGCTTTGCTTCCTATGAGATTGTTTGTATGGGAAATTATGTGAGTAGTTTGTAATGAAATGCCCATAAATCAAAGTTAATTGTTGCAATCTTGCATTTTGGGCATGTTTCATCACTAACTACTCACATGACTTCCTGTACAAAATTTCTCATAGGAAGCAATGCATGATGAGATACACACTATATCTTCTCTTGTTTGCACCTACCAGTTTGGCAATGGACCCCCGAATAGCCTGGTTGGCACTGACACGTATACATGTTGATTTCATCTATACATATGGCTCCATTAAGACAAGGTTGGCTGAGACACTCATTGATATCTGTGAGGAAAGGTTAAAGGTCAAAAGGTTAAAAGTCAAAAGATCAAAGGTCACGGAAAAGTGAATAAGGTCAGTCACAGTGGGGAACAACTCAAAGACAGAACATAAAGGGTTATAGAAAATTATACATCGAAGGAATGCTTTTAAAAATTGTTACACAAAGATCACAAGGTTAATGTCAAAATGTCATGCAAAGTCATTAGTTAATCACAAATATAACTTCTTAATATTTCTATTTGCCATTTATTTAACAGTGTAAACAAAAATAAAGAGTTAAGGGCCCAACTACTTGTAACAGTAGCCTCAAACTTTTATTTCTTTTAATATTGTCCCATAGATATTGGCTTGTGTATAGTATTCCTATTACAACAAACCCCAACCCCAAAATAAGTTGACCCATGGAGAAAAAGAAAACACGCATTCAAGTTTTCATTTTTATACATGTTTCCACATGGATTACATTTAGAAATTGCTAGATTTCAAACATTTTAGAGTTGCAATGAAAAAGTGGTATTTTTGACAGGAATAAAGTATGGATATTTCAAATCTTTTAAAATATCAGGTTTGAGAAAATATAGCATTAACCCTTTGAACCCTGCATGGCCATTCCATGTGTATCTGTACCGCTGACCAAGGCCAACCCGAAAGTTAAAAAGCAAAATATAACCCTTAAACTTACTTTGATTTTGATTTCCCTTGCTTTACTTTTTCATTTTACAGTAGTCTGAATTGGTCCAATGACCAGCATTCATAAAAGAATACTATAAATGTCGACCAACATATTTGACATTCATGGGCGAAGCCACATTTGTTGAAAATTTTAATCGAATTTACAAAAATATGAGGAATTTGTCACCTATTTCGAGTAAATAAGAGCAAAATGACCCATCAAACATTGGTTCAAAGCTTCATTGATGTCTTCCAATATAAATATAAGACTATTGAAAATTGTAACTACCCATGTTTGTTGACAGACACATCAAGTTTCTGACACATGACCTAAAAGCCGGTCAACCAGCTCATTGGGTATACGGTACATGTACACTTGAGCCTGTATATACAGATATGTAAAGGGTTAATATGTATTTTGCCCTGTCATCTTAAAGTAAAAAAATGCAGACTTGACAAGAGGTTTGTGGTAATCCTTCATGCATCCTGAAATGTACTGGAACTCACAAGTTAAATAAAATATCAAAGTTGAGACCAAATTGTTAGTGATAAATGACCTATGTCTATGCATATCAACACACTTGGCTTTGCTGTCATCTCATATGCAACATTCACAAATTTCTATAAGCTTCGCGCCAACTTCAAAACTCAATGGTTGGCTAGCAGTTCTGGCCGGTTGGCTATGGTTAATTCCTGATGAACCGCTCAGAACCGGCAGGCAACCACCATTTGAGATTTGAAGCAGCCCCTAATATATGCACGGAAACTCTCTAGTTGAATAAATTATCAAATTGCAATTTGATAAAAAATTGTTAGTGACACATTACATGACCGTTATCTATGACATTGGACTTTGCTGTCATTTCACAAATCCCTATAAGTTTCTAAATTTATGCTAATATATACTGATTTAAAATGAAATATCAAAATTGTAAATTAGGACAAAATTGTTAGTGATACATGAGTTATATATCTTTTACAGATATCTACACATTAAACTTAGCTGTTGTCTTGTCACTCACTTATTATATGATCTGGACATGGACAATATTTGATAAATCAAATAAAGAAATGCATAAGAAACTGACAAAATGTTTAATTCTGGATGCAAGGTTATAATAACATCTGAATAATTTTTTCAGTAATCGGATGCATTTTCAGATACCTGTCGGGCAATCTTCGGAACAGAAAATGACAATTTCTCTAATTCATCACGGTAACCAAAGTTCAGCTTGAGAAGATGCCCAATATATAACAAATACTGCTCAAAATGTTTGTCTTAATTTTGACCACCTTAATCATAATCAAATCATTTAACTATACTACTTGGCAGTCACAGATGTTTCAAACTAATTTCAGACGTGAATATTCAGACCCTTGAGTCTTGAGTACCAGATAGAATTGCGTTTACACAACAATATTTTCCAGGCACATGTGATATCGCAGTATTGTTGATTACTGATTGGAAACAGCATTACATAGATTCGAATATCTTATGCTTGTCATAACTGGTGGATACGCAGTGGCTGCATTAAGATTGCCAGTTCATGTCTGAATTTTCCTTGAAACAATAATAGTAAACATCTTTGGCTGTGGTGTATTATTTTAGAAGTGTCATCATATTAATCATGTCATCAAGATCTCTTTTAAGAGGAAACTTCTTAAGTTTGGTTTGGTTATATTAAGGATGTGCCTCCCCAAATTACATAATCTTAAAATCACTATAATGTGTTTGCTCACAAAATTTGGAACACATGGATGTTAAACTTACAGAAAATTCAATAGAACTACCACAGATCTTTAATACTTTGTGTGTTTCAAAATCAATAAAATCACGAGCGTTTGAAATGCATGGGCAATATGAACAGTGTCATAACAAATGATCAAACGATCCTACACAATTGAAACTACTGACCATTGAATCAGTTAACTCTAAACTAGTGTCCTGTAAAAACTTCACTTCAAAGATATGACAAATCATATGATATTATGAAAAACAATGTAAAGAAAATGCCCTGGTGAGCTTGAAAATAACGAACTTTTTCTTCGGTAAAATAACTTTTTTCTTTGGTTTAACCTTTGCTTTTTTATGTAACAAGATGCAAGCAAAAAAGTACAATAAAACCATATGAGCTACTTGTTTCTTCAAAGTCTTTGTATCAATCTGGATTAACAAGGCTATCAGCATCATTGACGCAATTAACATCGCTTGTACTTTGAGGAAGAGGATTAAATTAGTTGATGGATCTATTTTGTATCCCCAAAATACATGACAGTGTTGAAGGCTGTATTTCTTTGTTGAAAACCTGTATTTCTTTGTTGAAACAGACATAGCTTAGAAAATCGTAGATTATCATCCAAGTGTTCCATAATCTGTGGTTTGCTTGCCACAGCTCACATGACAAAACAAAGAGAAACTATAACCAGCTGAAAGTTGTGCTTTTCAAGTGGAAATACATTATTTACTAATTTCATTGAATTATTACTATATTCCCACTATATCGGTGGTGCACAAAATTGACATCAAATGCAACTTACTGTTCTCACAGTTGGCACCAGTTATCCCCGTGACGCACTGACATGTGTACTGATTCCTGCCGTTGATGCATGTACCTCCGTTCTGACAGGTGTTAGGGTTGATTGCACATTCATCAACATCTGCAATGAAAGGTCAAAGGTTAAAATCAAAAGGTCAAAGGTTATAATCAAAAGGTCAGAAGGTCAAAGGTTATAATCAAAAGGTCAGAAGGTTATGATTGAAAACAGATGCAACATATCAAAATATCAACAATGATGATTCAAAGATTGTGGATCAAAAAGGGTGGAAGCATGGGAAATAACCAGATGTAATGAATTATCATGTATATTTTGAATAAATTGAATTAATATTTGTGAATCATATGTTCATTCAATTTCCTTTTACCACAAATCAATGATATCAAAGAAACAAAATCCTTATCATGGTATACATACTTGTTTAAAGGGGCATCAGCCAAGTTAGCATCATCTCCATGGCAAAAACTGGATTCTTTTCGACACTTATTGTGTATATGGTTGAGTAGCCAGGTGTTTGGAAAGTGAACTACCTGGGCCTTAAATCCCCTTCTATACTTACCTAAGTTGCAAGTGGGGCCTTCCCATCCATTATTACATTGACATGTAAATTCATTGATACCGTCTAGACACACCCCACCATTGATACATCAATTATTGCACTTACCTAAATTACAAGTGGGGCCTTCCCATCCATTATTACATTGACATGTAAATTCATTGATACTGTCTAGACACACCCCACCATTGATACATGGGAAGCTGGCACACTCATTGATATCTGAAAGTGAAAAAACACGCATTAGATGAGTAACAAGGCAAAACTATTTGTGCAGTAACTATGCCGGACTATTGTATGTAGTCTATGCATTATGGGAAGATATTCATGAATTCAGCAAGAACTCAAGTCATAACCCTAATCTCCAACACCACTTCTCCATTTAACCCTTTCGATCCTATAGAACGCCTGAGCATTTTCAGAGAACCGTGAGGCGTTCCAATTCGTATTGAGTGTGTATTAATTCAGTATGGACGATATACATTTTTTACACCTATATGGCAATTCAGGAACGAAAGGGTTAAAAACTATCTCTTCAGAAGTCCCCAAATTTAAAATGGCGGCTTTCCACCTAGGTTCGAATCCGATACCTCCCACACCCCAACCCAATTTTCACTATGTCAAGCCACTGAGCACGCGCTGCCATGGCAGCAATTTCTTGATCATTACTAAGTCCGGTCTATGACGTATTTGGACCTAGGCGATTTTCCTATCTTTGTGGATTGTGATTTTTTTGAAGTTCTATAGGGTTAGGGTTAATCAGGGCTGGACATCGGTATTTTTGTGCACTAGCTAGTCGGACAGGTAACTACACACCCAACAAAAATTTCATTTGGGATGGTTTTATTAATCTGCACTCGACAAAAATTTACCTAGTTAGGAAGTTAACTTTCTATTTTTACCTGTCAAACACACAAATTATCTGCCACTGGCTGTTAGGTGGGAGCTAAGGTCCAGCCTTGTCATTTATACTCTTAGTATTGCATAGGAACAGGGGTAACAAATACTTCACCCAGTAGTCATAAATGTTCACAAGCCATAACAAGGTTTATAATGTATTTCAGAAAAGATTTTTAAATATTTCTTAATATCAAAATCAATTTTATTTTTTGAAGCTTCAAAGCCTTAATTGACAACTACTGTACACGCCAATATTTTTGCGCTCAGTAATTTCCGCGCACGGCCAATTTTGGACCATTTCGCGCGTTTTTATTTTCACGCACATGAACATTGGGCTAGTATGGAATTTCCTTTACAACAAATACACATTAATTTTCGCGGTGCATTTATTTTAGCGCTTTTTTCATTTTGCGCGAAAAGTGTGAAAATAAATGTAGCGCGAAAAATAACACTTATACAGTAAGTCATTTCAATTCTGAAAGGCTAACAAGTCAGATTGGTAAACAGCTGTATGGCATGACTTGTTGAACCACAATAACAATTTCATAGTGCAGAGAAATCTTTGTGTATTACAAAGAATCTTTTTCAGCTATTTATTGCAGTATTTATGTCTCCTGAACGAAAGGGTAGGTAAAGTTAAGAGGCGATATCGTGTGTATCCCATCATGCATTGCTTACTATGGGATTTTTGCATAGAAAATCATGTTAGTACTTAGTGATGAAATGATCTAAATCAAATATAGTCCAGAGTTTTACTACAATTTTTCCATCAGGCTCTACACTTCTTTATTAGGTACCAGACCATTGATTATTTTTATCCCTGATTTTGAGGCATTTTTATCAAATTCCCTGACTTTTTTCCTGACTGGAAAAATGAAAACAATTACCCCTGATTTCCCTGATGGGCTGGGAACCTCGATTATGCACTATCAGGGATCCCAGCATTTTACGAAAACAAAATTCCCTGGGTTTTTCCCTGATGAAATCTCATATTTCCATGATAATTATTTCTATGAAAAATGCAAAACATGTGACTTTTCAAATCCTATGACCACACCTATGAACCTAGAACTACAATGTACAGAGACCTGATGCAACGGGGAAAATGAGTCTGACTGCCAGTGACTGACTACTTTTGATTTTTGCACCAATTAAAATTCCCTGACTTTTTCCTGATTTTGAGACATTTTTATCAAATTCCCTGACTTTTCCCTGACTGGAAAAATTAAAATAATTATCCCTGATGGGCTCGGAAAATCGATTATGCATGATGGAAAGGACACAATATCTTCTCTTGGTAAAGGTATAATCAAAACAGTTTATTTTAAATGGCTGTGGTGCCCATCATTTACTTAGTGCAAGACTCCATTACTGTGTATGTTGTGGGAAAGTGAAAAGGGGGGGGGTCTGGTTTTACCTTCCAAGTACTTTTTACACAACATACCAGTGCCCTTTCTGTCACCTGAGTGGGGAGGAACAAGGTTGGTACATATACACCTAGGAATAAGGTTCAAAACAAATCTCGCTTGGAGACTTACTGGGGAGCAGGACTGCATGGGGCTTGAACACACAACCTTTTGATTTATTGCTCTTACCATTGCACTACAAAACCCTCTTATACCAATAAAAATGTGGTGTTGCAGTAATCCAGATTACATCAACTTATTGGGTCACAATCTCACAATGGGGTAATCTACAGGGGAGTGCAAATCCAGATGAATGCGCATCTCCGTAAGCCATTTTACAGTAGACTGTGGCTACACGAGCGTCAGATCCGGATCTGCTGTACAGTACTCTGCATGCATGCGTACGTGTAAGTGGTCTATGGAGATGCGGATCCCAGATCTAGATCTTGGAGATGCGCATGCATCTGGATCTGCGCTCCGTGTAGATTGCCCCAATGTCAAGTGTTCACATATAGTGATAGTGATTAACTATTACCGGTACATAAATACTGACTGCTTCATGGTTGAAATTATAGGCCTAAGGCCACCTCTAAAATCATGTTACATCTTTAAGTAAATACCTGATGGTATATAGCATGAATTCTGAGATATCAAAGGCTCTAAAATAACAATTCCCTAGAATATCATGCATAATATTTGTTTTATATTTATATACCAAATTTAAAGATTTAAAAAAATCTGTTTGGTGTGGTGAGGTAGGTGTGTAGGAAATATTTTGATTTGTATTTTTACATTATCGTAAGCATCTTATCTTTTCCAAGACTTATTACAGCACACTCCAAACTGCCATGAATATGCCACACTTTAGACTAGAGTGCATAGTCAATTTCACACCAGTACTTTTAACCAATCAGATGACAGATAAGAATCTTTAAATGAGGTATATAAATCTTGTGATTGTGATTAATTAAATACATATAAGGTAGGTAGGTACAGTGACTGAGATTAAGTTAACACATATATAGTGATTGTGTGTGATTAATTATATATATAGTTACAACCTATAGTGCTACATCCCACCGCTGCCACCAAAATATAAAAGAAAAGCCTTACATGGAGTAGTAGTAAACACTGGTTGAA
>JXSR01S026298.1:16416-30209 GCA_000969725.1 Ophiothrix spiculata
GAACCCACGAAAAAATGTAACAACACCACCTTTTTAGCATACCCACCTAATGAAATGCCACCATATATCTTCTCACGCATCTCATCTCTCGCAATTTAAAATTCGCAACTCACACTCACAACTTGCAACTGGAAACTCTCAGAATACCATGACCAACCTCTATTGTTGCAAGTTAGGAGTGTATATATCACCTAAAATATTTACAAAATAGCTAATTTAAATGAATTACTTTTGACAAAAAACAAACAAATGGAGTGGAGTTACTCAGTACATTCCTCAGCAGTGAGCGTGTAGGGTCCAGGGTTCCAGCTTCCCACAGCGGGTACTCTTAAAGGTGCAATTCCTGATTCTAGTGTGACTCATGATAACCTCACCTCTTTTCTAGTTAGATAAAAAAGAAGAGTACATCAGAGATGCCAGTTTTCCAGTTTTAACCTGATTTCAGGTTTTTTTAATCTCCAAATTACACGTTTTTTTTATATATTTACAGCCCTTTTTTCAGCTTTTTTGCCAACATTTACGCGCATTTTCAGGATTTTTTGAAAATTTCAGGTTTTTTCAGTGATACATACTGGCATCTCTGGTACATAAATGTATGCTGAAAATTTCACTTGATTCTGACCATTCGTTTTCAAGTTACAAGCTTTTTGGCATTTTAAAAATCTCCATAGGCTTACTGTATTGTAATTACTGTTGGGACCCGACAATAATTAGAAAATGACACATTTTTTCATTTTTCTTAAAAATGCATGTGCATTTGAAAGAATAGTTTTGGGATTGAAACGCATACCAGTCAAGGATTCTAAATAGCTAAAAAACTCAAAATGAATAGAGGTGACCTTGAGGATGAAAAGTGAATCATGAATCACCCTTTTAATTTCCACCCACCACTCAAGTTGATTTTGAAAAAAAACTGTCAAAATACCTGGCACTCAATGCTCAAAAGTTGCAAGATCAATGAAGATTTATTACTAGTATAAAATCTAAAATGAGCAATTATTAGCATTTTTACAAAATTCACCGAGCACTAAAAATCGCCTTGCTAGAACCCTTGAAGGTTTGACTCTTTTTCACTAAAACAAAGAAAAGGATGGAATTTATTGGTATTAGAAACAATTTTATCCAGCATTTGCACAACTGATGAAACCAATTTGAAGGAAATTATTTTGGTGTAGACCCCCCTAGGTGAAATGTTAACCATGGTAGCATGGTCAACCATGGTGACTTGACCATGGTCAACAATGGTCAACATGGTTAGCATGGTTGACCATGGTCAAACATGTTTTGGCAAGGTTGACCATGGTCAAACATGGTCATTTTCAATCTTGACCATGGTTGACCATGGTCACCACAAGTTATCCATATCTGACTATATGTCAACCATCGTTGGAGTGTGTTTGACCATGGTCAGGCAATTTCAATTTGTGACATTGACCGTAGTCACCATGTCTGACCATGGTCACAAGAAAATCCATCATGTTAACCATGGCTGGCCATGGTTGACCATGGTCAAACAGGTACAATTTAACACGACAGTTTTTGTATATTTAATCTTTTTATACAGAATTAGATTCACAAAATTTAAGTTATAATGCACTTTCTTGTTTCACAACAAGAGTGTAACCATGGAAAAAACTATGGAAAATATGTCTGTGGCTGACCATGGTCAACCATGGTTAAATATGATCTTATCGACCATGGTTGACCATGGTTAACCATGTTTTTGAAAAATGGCACCACCATGGTCAAAAGCAACCCGGAGTGACCATGGTCAACCATGGTCAAACTCTGCATGTTTGACCATGGTTAACAATGGTTAAACATGATCATATTTACCATGGTTGACCATGGTCAAACATGCTGAGCTTTTGACCATGGTCACTTTTGAAGTGCTTGACCATGGCGTGCCATTTTTCAAAAACATGGTTAACCATGGTTTGACCATGGTTAACCATGGTTAAACCATGCTTTTTTCGCATAGGTCTTTTTATCACTAAGCTGACACCAAATGACCCCATTTTTCAGAGCCTCAACACACCAATGTCCTATTTTTTTTAATCCTTACACTTAAAGCAATACTATAAGATTTTGATCAAAAATGGTTTATAGTAAAAACAGCATGAAATGGAGAAATGTGACTAATCTAAAAGCATTTTCAAGTGTATTTTGTGAAAAAAATTGTTTTGCAACTAAAAAAGGATGAAAAGTGCATGCATGCTTTCCTATACTAATACATGTGGAATTAAAATTTGAGATCCCGAATTTAATTCAACAAATGACAATAACAGAAAAAGTAAGCATCTTTGAGCCAAATTCAAAAATAAGCCCAAAAAATCAAAAGTCATGGGTGACAGGGGGCACTTCATTTTTAACACTTTATAGTATTGCTTTAATGACCCCTATTTTCTTATTCTAGGTTTTTACTTGATCTTTAAATGTATATTTTCATGTCTTTTATATATAAAGGTTGATGCAATTCAGATTTTATTCTGCTATGTCAATTTATGCCAATAAACCTTTTATGAAATGAAATGAAATGAAATAAATATATCTCTAATTTTTGCCTTCTTCATAATCCAAAATGGCCTTAAAACTAGCAGAAAAACATATTTTCTTATTTCATTGCCTGGATTTCTGCTTGGAGTCATGGATTACAGTGTAAACTGTTGAGCCAATCATCCATTTACACTCAAAGACCTGTATTTTTTTGGATACTCACACTGAATGACCACCTTTTTTACCAAAACCCTACACTGAATTAAAGGGACTGGCCTAGATTCTTCCCACTAATTTTTTACCTACATATTTTATACATGAATGAATAGAACAAATATACTACCAGTAGTTTTTAATGATTTTTAGGAATATTGGAGAAAATTGAAATTAGAGGGGAGCATGGCCGAGCAGTTAGAGCACTGGGGCCGATTTCACTAACATTTAGCGATGGTCGCTAACCCCGTTTTGATCGCTAAACTCCAAAAACGATCGCTAATACCCGCTATTTAGCGATCGTTTTTGGAGTTAAGCGATCAAAACGGAGTTAGCGACCATCGCTAAATGTTAGTGAAATCGGCCCCTGGTCTCATATTACAGAGGTTGTGGGTTCGAGCCCCAGGCAGGGCGGTTTTCGTCTCCTTGTTTCCTTGGGCACGAAACTTTACTCTACTTGCTCTGTTGGTCCCCTGTACGAAAAGACTCCTTAATGTGGTATGCATGTCATGCAAGTACTGTGCATCATTGATTGATTGATTGCACTTTAATTTTTGACGCCGGTGCAAATTTTTTTTGTGAAAACAGTGTTTCTAGTTTCAAATTTTAAAAAGATCTTGTTTCTATGATGGGTAAACAAATTATTTATGATGAAATTGTTTCTCTTTTAATATGTATTAAATTATCTCTAGGAGCTTTGTTTGATCTTTTATCTGGTAAATCCATCTGAGGTTTTAGAAAACACAGGATAGTCACACCACCATCACAGAATGATATATTGTAAATTCTCTCTCAATTTGAGCCATTTATGTGTAAACTTTTGTACTTTTTTAATTTTTAAGTGGAATCTATGCTAGTTCTTTTAACATTTAACAGAATTGGCAAGAGGGAACACTGGTGTAGTTTAAAAATATATAAATTGTTTATATTTATATAACCATGTAGATGAAAATTATTCCTAATAATATTTGTCAGAGTTTAAGATTACCAAATGAGTCATTTCTTTGCATACAATAATCAATCAAAACAATAGAAATGTTATGACATTGTACTGACATGCATTTGATTCATTGTATAACATATTGCCACAAATGCACCATACCATATTTGTTGGGATCTTGAACTTTTATATCAAGCCTAGTCATGTTGATGAAATTCTAGACAAGGTCGGTATAAAAAAGAATTGTCTAATGCACATTTTTGAGCAGATTGAGCATTCTTCTAATTCCATTAAATAATTATTATTTTTTAATTAAAAAGCATTTAATAACTTTGATCACAAATACAAACTTACCTACATACTTGCTGATACAAGGTATATCAAAATTCTTTGTACCACATCTTGTATACTTTTTGGAATATTTTTCACAATGATAGGAATAATTTTTGATAACAGTATTTGAATATTCAATTTTTGAGTAGTTTAACCTTTCTGAGAATTTTATTTCATGTCAATAGTATGTTGCATTCAGAAATTACATGCTTTTAAAGAAAGAGAGTGTTTTTGTCAAAATGTGTGTGTTTGAGCAGTGAATTGATTTAACCCTTCTGACAGATACCATCATACCATTGGATTATTTTTCTGCTGCAAAAAAATGCAAAAACAACTGACCTTGGACATTTTACCAACTATAAATGATTTCATTGTGGTCAGTCTGATCAAAAAAACTTTGGATGATACTCCAATAGATAGGATAAGATAAGCCGTCATAGTCTAGGTGTGGGGAGGGGTTTGTGGTTGTCACTACAGATATTTTTAATGTACCATTTTGAAATATCAAAATTACAAGAAATGTTGAAATTATACAGGAGCATTAACCACCCTTTTTGGACACCATGGGACAGAAACTAGCATCTTTTATAGACAAAGGTTAGTGTGTTTGGTATTTGTATAAAAACTGTAATTATCCAATAAATGACTATAAAGCTCAATTCATACTCGGCCTCCAAACAAAATTTTTCCTACCAAACATTTGGTCGTGACGTCAAAATGACGATTGACTCCAAACAAAACAACTTGAACACCGAGTTGAGACCAAATAATATTTCGCGCTAGAATGCACATGCTATTGAATTGCCATATACATTGGACCAAAAGTTTGCTATCCGTTCATAGTTTAAATTCGATGGCAAATATTTGGTGACGTCACGACCAAATGTTTGGTAGGAAAAATTTTGTTTGGAGGCTGAGTATGAATTGAGCTTAAAGGTCAGATTATCCTTTTTTTGAGCTACCAAACATTTGGTGCATCAAGTCTTTGTCATCTTATAATCTGATGTATAGTTACAATGTATTTTCTATTAGTAACGGATTCTTGGTGATGAAAAATTAATACTCCACCAAATTGTCTTTGTTGGTGATTTTCAACACCAATCATCTGTTATTGATTAGAAGATGCATTGGAATTAATGTAATAACAAAGACTTGTTGCACCAAATGTTTGATAGCTCAAAATAGTATGTTTTCACCTTAACTCTAGGAAACAGTGTTCAATTCCAGTTCAGTTGCCTTTAAATTTTCAGATAATAAAGCTGAGATATTCTACTACTCACTAATAACAAAAACTTTTAAAATTATTAAGATCTTTCTATTTGTTTTTGAATATATAATACATCAGGGTACAAAGAATTTTGATACAGCCAGCATTATTGCATTTTTAAGTACTTCCCAATATCCCCATATTAACCCTAACGCCATCGAACCTCACAAAATCCCATTCCACAAAATCAAGAAAATCGCCTAAGTCCAAATACGTCATAGACCGGAGTGAGCTATGATCACGGAATCGCTGCCAGGGCAGCGCCTGCTCAGTGGCTTGACATAGTGATAATCGGCTTGGGAAGCGAGAGGTCCCGGGTTCGAATTCAGGTGAAAACCCGTGATTTTTGACTTTAAAATTTCCGAGGAGATAGTTTTTAATCGAAGAGGTGCTTAAAAGTGTTAGGGTTAAACGGAGCATAGTCTGATTGCCTCAACTTTTTCTGAAACTTTTTGAGATTTTGGTACTTAAATGTTGCTCATATATTTCTCATAGCCCATGTGAAATTATTTTTGAGAACTAATGATGAGTTTTTGTTTGTTTTGATTAGTACTTCTTGGTTCAAATTTATATTCGTTGAGTTTCTATAACCATTTAAGGGATTTTCCCAGAGATGCAGTTGCTTACGACTGGGGGATAATGATTAATTTCATAAATATTAAAAAATCAAAAAAAATGTTTGCATCTATTTTGCGTGTGCAAATTTCAATGCACACTGAACGCATGCTTTACTAACGCGTTTGGTTAATTACACGCTGCATCGCTGCGTAATATATACGCGGGAAATTATGCAGACGCAGATGTGCCATCAAAGTAATCCAATTTTATTGAAAAACGTCTGTTTTTCTCATTTTTCTTGAAAACTAACACTGTGACCCAATTTTTTTTTATTTCAGCATTTTGAAGCGCGCAATTTTTTTTTTTACGTACGTAAAAATTAAAAAAATCAATGGAGGATTTACTATTAACAAGCACATAATGATCAACTTTTTAGAGATTTTCCTATACTTTATGTGGTAATTCGGGTGGTTTTTTTTGAAAATATGTACTTTTTGAAATAGCTGTATCTCAAAAACGAGCACGGTGACCTATATATTTCTATTTTAGATTCGTTATCAGCACAAATAAATCTACCAAATGTTTATTTTTTAAGAAAATCAATGGAGATTTTGCATGTCTGAGAAAACCATTTAAAATTACTGCTAATATCTTGAGAACTGTTAATTTTACCTATTTTTCTATTCCAACTCTCTTACCAATAAATTGATATTTGTTTTGAAATTACGATGTGTCCGTTTGTTTTTGATATTGAATAACTCCGCTTGCTTGTATCCTAATACCAGCAAACAAAATAGTTCAAAATGTTAAATCTTAGTATTGAACTGGAAAAAATAGGGGGGAAACAGTTTTAGGCAATTTATTTGCTAAAATCGGACAGTTTGGCTAAAAGCTAAGTTTTTAGTATGTTAATCAGGTCTACTTTATTATGGATTTATAACTAATAAATAAAATAAATTAACACTTTCAGATTTCCAGAGCAAACCCTTGTAAACTGAACGGTATTACACCATCCTTAGGCCAAAAAAAAAATAATTGTTTGATTGGCGTAACATAGAAAATAAAATAGGGTAGGTAGGTCGGATTTTTTTTTTTTTTTTTATTTTCTAAGTCTATGTTTCACATACAAGAACACAATATATATGGCACATATACAAAAAATCTTCACTTTTTCTGTAACACATCTTTTATTTGTCATTTTGAATGTCCTGCAAGCAATATCTTGGGCTCCCATGAATCGATTCCCATTAAATTTGGGATTTGGAGGTTTTTTACCATGCTCAAAAAAAAAATATCTAGGGTCGGTGGTAAAATTAGGGTAGGTCGGGTTACGCCAATCAAACAATTTTTTTTTTTAGGCCTTAGTAATAGTAGGGATATCAACGAGAAAAATAAAATTTCTATTCCATTCGTTTTTATCACACATTTGAATTTTACTCAGTTTCCAAAGTAAAATGACACCAAGATCACCTCTGTGGGTCAAACGGTTCTGGAGATATAGATATTTTTGTCCGGAAATTTTGACGCTATTTGTGCCACAAATAGGGGTAAATCGCGGAAAATGACGATATAAAGAATCTAAGGGCGTGCAAAAATGACAACCAAACGAAGAAATTTATTTTTTTCAAATAGATTTCTTCTACTAGTGCCTGACAATAGCTAAAGCTCAAAAGAAGTTCCATATGGCGCTATATATTGAAAATATCAGTCCAAGCTTGACGTTGTTTGTTCTATTTCACCAAATGGACCCAACCTTTTTTCCAGAAAAATGACTAAGTCCAGCTCATTAAATATGCATAATGCTGCACAGGCCTAATTCAACACTTTTAATTGAATTTATGTTTATAATATGCCAAAGCTACGCCAGAAGAGCTTGTCATAATTTGTAAAATAATCCCAATATGCAAATGAGATACATATTTAATTTTGTTAAGTACAGAGTCTATGGGGAAATTACCTAATTAAATATGCGTAAATGAAATACAAACTATACAAGTCAATGCATGTTGGATCCATGGATGTTTTATTTTAAAGCTTTATAAGAGCTACCAAATTGCCACTTGGTCAGACATGGGAATATGCTAATTATATGAATATTTAATTCAAAAATATATTCCATCCAGAGAGACGCAGGCAAAGTTCAGCGTGGTTTGCCATGTCCAGGCTTACGATAACCTTACCTTATATTATGATTCGCACTGGTAGTCAGATTGTACAGATCCGTATTTGACAACAGATTTTGAATCGCAGTTTCCAAAGTGATTCACGCGTTGCTCAAAGCTATGAAATATACCATTCTAATCATGAAACTCTGACAATTGCAACGATATAAGACACTTTTTTCAAGGTCTCCTGTGTCATCCAAAAATTAAACATAAACTCAGAGATCCCGACAAAACGGGTACTTCCAGGGTTTGACCATCTGCTGTGAAGCATAAAAGGTCATTTCCTGAAACTGTCCTTCATGAATGGAACAAAGGACCTATCTCCGTTAAAATGGATGGTCAATTATTACACAAAATTGAGTGAATAACATCGGAAAATGCATTTTTCTACAACGTGTTATGCAGCGGAATTGAGCATAAATTGGTGTTTCAATGGCGATCACTGGTCCATATTTCACGCGAAGCTGCTCATTTATGAAAACATACTAACATCTAATCACCTGTAAATTACATATTTTATATCGAAAGTAGGAAAAAAAACCTCAATTATAAAGAAAAAAGTCAATTTTTTCAACAGTTACATTTTTGAACATTTTCAACAATAATACGACCCTCAACGAAGAGTCTAAAGTGCAGTCTCTTTAGCTGAAATTTCAACCCAGCACGGACTTTTGTACATCGAACTGACCTCCCTAGTAATAGACCTTGGAAAAATTAAGTTGAAATTATTTCCAACTTGTTTGTTTCAAAAACAATTGTTTAACAAACTTTTTGAATGTCATTGTGTTTTCAAACTATTTTGAAATACAAGTCATGACCATGATAATTGAAGGAGTTACGCAATTCAGTAAGTGACCGAATCGAAAGTCACAGGCTACCATTGTTCAGTTGAAATATCTATAATGTAAAATTGAAAGTGAAAATTCAGGATCACTGGCGATTTGAACCCTTGAGTATTTTGTTTACTTTTAAAGATACCTAGTAAGTATAACTTGCCATTTACTTTACACATACAATTCACACACAGTGTCCCGGGGGGGGGGCACTCACATATGTTGGCAGGATATATATGTCTGGCGGTCAAGACCCCCTTTTTCAGGCCGCCAGGCCACTCACTAGATCCCCATTTTCAGCGAGATTCAGTTCTTTTGACCCTGTTTTTGAGGAAAACTACAAAATTTTAGCTCCAACTACCAAAATTGCTCCGGAAATGAGAAAATTTTCAGCTCAGGAGGCTATTTTTGGCCAAAATTTCAGTTCACTAGACCCAAAAAAATTTGTTTCAAAAAGTCCAATTTCTTTGCAGAAAATCAGTTCAACTGACCCCCATTTCGGCGTTTTGTGCCTAACATACCTACCACTTCCAAAGTTGAGTGCCCCGGATGGTGTCCGTACATGCTAATTGCGTCACTCGCAGAGTAAGTGGCTGTAGGAAAAATTGCCAAAAATGCATGTTGTCAGTACGTAGCACGTGCGGACCGTACTGATGTTTAATAGGTAGCCCGAACGTAGACAGCACGCAGAGAAAGTTCCTCATGCACTAAAACTGCAAGTTCCAAAATTCAAACAGAAGCTTGATGATGAAAACCATCAAATGTTTGACATCACAAACCAAAAAGTGTGGTGCATTGATTTTTCATCGCAAAATCTCTGTTATAATTAGGAAATAGGCCTACATTGGAATTATAATATATCAGATTATAAAATAGCTTAAAATATTAACAAATAGACTTGTTGCACTAAATATTTGGTAGCTCATATGAACTATAGTTTGGGCCTTAGAAATGAAATTTGAATTTTCCTGTGATAGTGAAAATCCTCGTGGATAAATCCCCATGTGTTAATCTTGCAATCATGCAATGACATTTTGGCAGAGGATTCAGCAAGTGGCTGAAGGACCTTGAAATCTCAGATGGTGATGGAGTCGGTGAGCTGTGTGATATTTAAATTGTTGATGTTAAAATGTTGCTTTTTGTACAATATTACAGAATAAAGCCAAGGAGAGTTTTATTAACCCTAACCCCGCTGAATCTCACAAATCCCATTCCAAAAAGTTATGAAATTAGCCCAAATAGGTCATAGACCCGAGTTAGCTATGATCACGAAGCGTGCTGCCATCAGCTGTGGCTAAGGGATGTTGGACATTGAGTGGATGTAGGACAAGGCATTGTAAACAGGGCTAAAAAAACAAGGTGAATGTCAAGATTACTGAATGATAAAACTTCTGGATTTGGAAGAACAGTTCTTTAGTTTCAACAAATTGGGGAGACACATTTTGTACTGAGTGTAATTGGTAACATCAGTACTGTAGAACAAATGACAAAAACAATATTCCCAAATTTCATAAATAGGTTCTAAGCATCATGGTCCGTGCGAAAGGATTTAGAAAATTTGACAGACCTCAAATAAGGAAACAATTGCCAATCAAAAATATTGTTGAATAATAGCAAATTATGCTTAGTTTCAAAATAATCTTTTAATATTCTTTAGATATGGTAGCGTGCAGGTATTTCAATTTAGTGTTGTTGTTGTTTGTAATAGTTTTTTTAATCTAACAGAACTTAATCATGTTGTAAAATGGCTCTATGCCAGGCCCCTTAAATTTAAAACTGAAAGCAATTTTTCAGAAATTCCAATACTTTTTGTTATTTTTCTCCCTTTACTTAATTTCTGAGAGAGGTTGATATGTAAAAAGTCAAGTGTTTTGGTATCATTCATAAACCCACTAAACGCAATTTCTTTAGGCTGTTGGTAAGTGTGTTCCCGCTAAGGATTTTTACTTTGCGCCAAAGCGACATAAAAGAAAAAAAATCAATCTCACCATTGCCAATTTCGGAAAGATCACCTAAAAATGAGAGTAATTTCGAATATACTCTGAATAAAACTGGAACGTTGTGTATAACAAAAACCCTATATTTGATTTTTGTTTTGGGAACCCCTTGCGCCAATTTTTTGAGCCTCTGCGCCAATTTCGCAACATACAGCCTTAGCGGGAACACTGGTTGATAGTAGGTATAGAGAAATGAGGAAATAACATTGGCCTCCTCGTAATATGGAAACATTCAGCCATTGAAAATAAACCCAAAATGAATATAAAATTGCTGAAAAATAACAAATAATAGGGACCTCCCTCACCAACTTTTTAGAAAAGTCTGGTCGATCAACTTGTATTTTTTGTTACTTGACCTAAGTTTATTCCTTAAAGCATCTTTGGAAGAAACATGTAAGACACTCGTTGATAATCACACCATTTAACTGAGACAATGATAATGCTACCACCCCATGTGGGTCTTTTAGAATGTCATACCTATGGGTTCGTTCCCTGCTGTAGGCCAAGACCTATGAATTAAATCCTGCTGTAGGCCAAGACCTATGAATTAAAACCAAGTCTACTAATAGTGCAACCGTCTGTAAATGTTAGGTTATGCCTAATAGTTTTGTCACATCTCATTAAGATGAAACGACGTACGTACAATATATAAGCCCTGACGTGAAGTGACGTGAGTTAATTTCCAAACATTTTGATAACTCATTGCAAATTTGTGTAGCTTTAATATTGAAATATAATCATTGATTTTATGATTTGAGTTTATCCCATTAAGATGAAAAATGGATGGGGGAGGAGGTGTCAAGCCATATTGATTCACTGATTACAAGTATTACAAATTTTTAGTATTTGATTTGAGGAAACCAAAGAGAAAAGAGGGACAAGAAGAGTGGAAAAGGGGAAAGCCTGAAACAAGGTCCTGAGTGGCGTAAGTAAGCAATGGTTTTATGTGGGGTAAAAGCCTGGGTTACAAAAGGTTTTGATTTACCAAAATTAGCCTTTTTTCAGCTGTGCCAAGATATTAATGAACACTCCTTTCAAAAAAAAAAGAAAAACTGCTTTCAAAATGAAACTTAGCTGAAGTGTAGACGTTTTGGTCCCCATATTTTTGCATCTAATGACGGGGGTTTATTGGAACCGGGAACATTTATCAAATTACTGTAACATTTTTGAATGTTTTTGGCTAATAAAAGTTTTGGTCCCCATATTTTTGCATCTAATGACGAGGGTTTATTGGAACCGGGAACATTTATCAAATTACTGTAACATTTTTGAATGTTTTTGGCTAATTAAAGTAAGTCGATTAAAATAAATCACTTTTGAAATTCTATTAAACAAGTGGCACCTGTTGTTATTTGATTCACATGCAAACATTGGAATTGAATGCATGAGTACAACAATTACCCAAGTCCCAGATCTCACTGTGCAAGCGAGTAGGTGAATGTGTGAATATAGAACCTGCTTAAGCCCATGGAAAGTGATTTTGAGAAAGAAATGAGAACATATACTTGATACTTTACTGTGAGCCATCCCCACTTTGAGTAATGCCTATACCCAGTGTTCCCTCTCACAGGTTTTTTACCTTGGATTCGAATTTGATGAAGTTTATGGCAGAGTTGAAAACTTGTTTGCCTGGGGCACGTTTTGGTAGAGGTTTGCGGCCCCGTTATCTGAAACCCTAGTCTAGGGAACGGAAGATTGACTCTGAAAAAGGGGTCTAGAGAACTGAAGGGACCAAAAAATGACCCTTCAGAACTAGATTTTTTTGGCAAAATTTGGGCGCTCGAAGCAACATTTTTCAAAATTTTGCTTGGGAACTAAATTTCAAAAAATGAGGCCAGGGAACTGAAATTTTGAAAATAAGGCTTGTGAACTAGGCTGTGCTTGAATCGGGGGTCTAGGGAGCGGCAGACAAGGCGTGAAAAGGGGGTATTGGGGGCTGGGCATACCTGTATCACCTTTCTAGGTCAGTGCCCCCTCCCCGGGCTTGTTTGTGTCAAATCACTTGATGAAGCTTATATTGGCTAAAATAGGCAGGAAAAGGCATCTTTTTCACGTATTTTCAAAATCCTGACATTGCACTAATTTACACTCCTGCAGCTTCATGTAACATTTGCAGACCATACAGCCTTTGTGAACACTGCCTGTACCCATTTAGGGGTGCACCGTTTGATTTTCAGGGGGGGCATGGAAGTTGGGGTCGAGTCAAGTTGTTGTTTGTTTTTTTCGCCGCCTTTGGCGGCAAAGTTTTTTTTATTGCATTTTTTATGTTTTTCTTTACTTTGAAGTAGTTGGGTAAAGTTTTTTTTTCTTACTCATCTTTGGGTCAAGATTTTTTTTCTTCAAAAAACTTCCATGCCCCCCCTGAGAATCAATTGGTGTGCCCCTTAAATCATTAGTCATGATGAATGCAAGAGTTCTACCCCGTTCAGACAGAGCCAAAAAGTCGTCTTTAGATGAATTCGAGTTATATCGAGTTCAAAATTCACTTGTGTGTGAACAGTTCAAGTCGACTTAAGTCCTGTTTCAAAAAGTTGTCTTTAGTTGAATTCGAGTTATATCGAGTTCAAAATTCACCTGTGTGTGAACAGTTCAAGCCGACCTAACCCTAAAAATAACATTTTTTGTTATACCCCTGCCGGTTGTTATTTTTTCACGCTGAAACTTCTTAAAGCCTTGCGCTTATTTTAAAACCATTTTTGTGAAAATCAGACCTAGGGTTGGGACGTGGCGTTGCATAATGGCACGCTGGGTCACACGAAAAACTAACCAAAAACTGATTTTCAATGGAAATTACATACAAATCATGTTTTTTGTCTTCAGGATACACTTCCACTTTGTTTTATTTTATTTATTTGATTTATTTGGAGTAAGAGCATGTGTAAGTATACTTTGACACACATTATTGCTAAAAATTGCAACTTTTGCTCGGAAAAATAGCTAGATTTTTGGTGATTTTCGCGTTTTTTGACATGACGTCACTGTGACGTCATA
>JXSR01S026299.1:5309-35925 GCA_000969725.1 Ophiothrix spiculata
AGGTTTTAGCCAGTTTTTGCCAAAAAGGGTGGCAAAAACCTCCAGGTTTTAACCAGGTTTAAACCGGTTTTTACCATGCGGTTAAAACCGCCCCGGTTTTTACCTGCCAACGTTGCGTTTATCGAATCTTGAGCAAAAGTGACCAAAGTTCTATTTTTGTTCTTTTTATTCTCCCCCCATTATAAAAATACCCTATCATAATTGGCTACCCAGTGCCCCTCCCCCCTAATTAGGACCAAAATAGGGGCATTTAATTGGACCCATGTAAATTAGGCACAAATGAGGGACCACGAATGGAGCCTCCTGATTGGCCAAAAGTTCTACGTCATAGACGTCAACAATGACGCCGGCAAATTCAATGCATATTTATTTCCACAAAAGTAAACAAGAAATGCCGAGATATTGCGAGTGAAGAATAGAACGGTAAGACTCAAAAACACCAAAATTTGACATTAAATAATGATATATCAATCCATAAATTGTGGTTTTGTTTCATATTTCGCTTGACTAAGATAGCAAGACACATGAAATTCTTGCAGGAATCTCCCCTTTTGCAATAACCGTGACCTAAAATGGCCGATGACCTCCGCAAAGAAATGCTCAAAAATGCTCAACAAACATCGCTAATTTTGACGAAACAGGGCCTCCTAGAAAATAATCTAATAGATCTTAAAGAAACTAAGAACCCTATTAAACCTGTCCTTACCGGGCCCTTTTTGGTAAGTTATAACACGTGTAAACATTGCCGTAAAATACCCAAATTGTGAAGGTTGCCGAATTCGGAAGTGATGAATACGGCGATCACCCTTGCACTAACAGTGTGTGCAATTTTGCAACAAAATAAGATCAAGGCGGCAAGTTGACTCGCTGATTGCGGTTGTTACAAATGAAAGAGGCCATCTGATGTCCAAAGTTGTCATTAAGCCAGCATACACCATAGTATATATGTATGTATGCTGACCTGTTACCCTTACAGGATTCTTTTGAAACAACAAGGAAAGGAAACAGCATATAGCTCAGGCAGACAATACTTGTATTGGCAATTTCGAGCTAATCTTGCCCATTACCTCATTTTTGTTTGTCAACAGACTTGCTTTAACAAATTTGTGTCATTTATCAAAATAATCATGTTTCATGCAATTCACACAACAAGAAAAATCTCAATTTTGGTATTTGATGACAATGCCTTTGAAATCTATTAATCATTACACGTCACTTTCCTTAAACTTTTGTACCGTTGATTTTGACATTTCACTGGTAATAAATCATCCAATATTTAGTCCAAAACCCACTAAGTTACCATTTTCAATGCTTTGAAGAACAGGAATATGCCTTGAGGGTATCATTGTGTCCTTCACAATCCTCAAAGTAGACCACATAGTAGTGGGTGGGCTAAATATTGGATGATTTATTACCAGCGAAATGTCAAAATCAGTGGTTCAAAAGTGTAAGGCAAGGAACATGTAATGTACAGAGTATTTAACGCGTGATATAGTGCTCATGTAAAGATTGTGTGTCAGATGAAATCAACGATCTCTGAACAAGCCAAATGCAGCCCTAGAGGGTGATTTAAGATCTTCCCATAATACACAGTAACAGCTCAGTGAGCATGAATGAACTAATGGAATGTTCAGTGAGGTCATATTACTACTGCTGTGCATTTGTATGAGAAAGATATTGAATTTCATGCTAAATCAAACTGTATTATTGGTGTGAAAACTTTGAGCGACCAAAGGTTTGTTTACATATTCTTTGAGCTAGTAGTGTGACCTTTCACAAGCTAATTTTAATTATCTGGTCACTTTAATAATAAATGTACTGTGTCAGATTTAAAACATGCATTTTACTGTGTTCAATTGGAAATGGTTCTCACTGTGGGTTGTTTTGAGCTATTGATTTCAAATTTTGAATGGAATTATGGGAAGTACTTAAAACACCCTCTGATGCAGCCCTATAAGGCAGGCAAAACCACCTAACACTGCTTCTTAATCCCAATATCATAAAATGCCTATAGCATATTTACCTGTACATTTTTGATGCCAGCATTGAGATTAATTTCTCCTGATGATTCGAGATAATGTATATCAATCCCTGTGAAAGTGATATAGGCTAATTCTTCAAAGGAGTTATTCACTAACGACAGGCCTATGCCATCCCGTAACCATATCACCATCTGTAAGAGAAGAAGACAAAAAATCTTAACATGAATGAAGTTAATTCACTTATTCAATATATAGGAACACTCATATCTTTCTAACAAATTAATTATTGTTAAAAGTCCTGCGTCATTTAACAATCAAATTGTCATCGTTATAGACAATTTTCACACAAACTGTAATTGAATATATGTACAGGAAAATTCACCTGTTGAATCATATATTAATAATAGCTATGCTTTACATAACTATACAATTATCTGTAAAAATAAGAGGACAATCTCTATATATATATTCACTCTTCTACAGCGAAATATAATTCAATAAATAGCCTTCTAGCAATAAGTGTGTCAGATGACGGTAACATTGAGCATAACATGAAATCAATAAGATTTCAATGTGCAATCACCAAGTCTGAGAGTGGTTTGAACACTCATTTATCATTTGATGTACTTGTTGTTTGACGACTCTCCACTAAATTGTATATGCCATTTCACAAAAGTTTATCTGCCTGTAAAAGAAAATTCAAAACAAAACTTCATGAAATACAGGATTAGACCAATTCTTTTGAATTTTTAGCAATTATTCACCAAGGTCAGGCCAAAATCATGTTGAAACCTAATCAGACTGTTTTCAACCAAACCCATAGCTAACTAACTGCAAAGAACTCCTTAAAAGCAATACTATAATATTTTGATCAGAAATGGTTTTGAGTAAAAACTGCCTGAAATACAGGAATGTGACTGTCTGAGAGCGTTTTCAAGTGAATTTTGTAAAAAACTTGTTTTGCCATAGAAAAATGAATAAAAGCACATGTGTGCTTTCCTATACTAATACATGTGGAATTAAATTCAAGATCCCCAATTTAATTCAACAAATGGCCTTAACAGAAAAAGTAAGCATATTTAAGCCAAATCATTTGGAGGGAATTAATATCTACCAAAACAAAAACAAACCCAATAAGCTAAAACAATCAAAAGCCATGGTTTAAAGGGGTGCTTCATTTTGAAATTTTATAGTATTGCTTTAAAGGAGCTCGGTCCGATTACCTCAATTTTTTTTCAAGCTTTTTGAGATTTTGGTATCAAAATATTGCTCATATTTTTCTCATAACCGATGTGAAATTTCACGGCTGAGTTATGTTCCATTTTTGGAGATATATATGAAAATGTGTCTAATTATGGTAACCATAATTAATTACATATAATAACGTATAGGAAGCTCTGAAATACAAAACAACCCATAAAATCAAAACCATTTGACCGATTAAGCTGAAATTTGAAATTAAGACCTTTCATCTTTCATTTGACCATGAAAACTAAATTTTGAAAAATCGGACCAAGCTCCTTTAAGCCTGTGATTACCCAGCATGAATAAGTAACTAAATATAAATAAATAAATAAATAAATAAATACCTCTTCGAATGAACCATTGACTAATGTTTGACATCTGTCACCTCATAAATAACAATTAGAGTATAATGTCTTACCTATAACCAAAGCTATATCTACATCACCATTTTCAGTAAGTTTAACCTCAACCTACCTCTATGTCTTTCTTGGGACTGGATTCCACTGCATCTGATAACGATGACACCCTTGGTCTCTTTGCTGACATACTTTCGGCCATCTTCTTTTCTGCTGATACCAACACCCAATCTTCTCTCCGACCTGAGGCTGATCCAGGGACGGACTTTTGAGATACGGATTGCTGTCAAAATTAGAAGGTAAATACATATTATTAATTTAATCAAGGTATGGTGAAAAATGTCTCTTTGGGCAAGCTATTCTTATAAATATTCTGGTTTAGGTAGGTCCCATAATTCCTAATGTAAACAAAAATGTAGCGTATGGCCTACAATGGGGCTATGCACTCTGGATTTTGTTAATTTACACAGACTTTAGGTACTAAATAAAATTCAAACATAAAGGGGAATAATAAGACCTATTCTAGGTAGTGATATGCACATGCTTTATGTGCATTTAGTTTTCAGTCCATGCTCAATTCCGCAGGTTTTTCTCCGGGTGCTCCGGTCTTCCTCCTGCATTCAAAACTGAATTTAAAAAACATCTTGGAGCCCTGTTAAAGATAAGCTTCGATCAGCTTACTTGGTACCAAGTACCAAGTTGGGTTTCCTTGGCGAAAGCCTAAACAAGGTGATTTTTTTTTATTTTAACTGTATGATATATCTATGTATTTTCTATACCTTGTAAATAGGCCGAGGACACCAAATACGTTAGTTGTGTTATTTAGTTGTGATCTATGTATTTTCTGTAACACTTATATAGGCCGAGGACACCACATACGTTAGTTGTGTTATTTAGTTGTGATCTATGTATTTTCTGTAACACTTATATAGGCTGAGGACACCACATACGTTAGTTGTGTTATTTAGTTCAAGTTCAAGTTCAAGTTTATTTCCACGTTTCACAAGTTACAATCATATAATCATAAAACAATTCTCAATAATACATGAAAATTATATATATACAATTTTTAACTTATCAGCTAAATCTTATACAAATGATATAAAACAAATTTAGTAGAATTTGAAATGACAATATTATTGTACAATATCAATTTGATCTACATAGTATTATAATAATTTGAATGCACTAGTAGCTGAGGATGAGAATTGAATATGTAGGTTATGCAAAAAATAAATTGAAACATGGTGGGGAGGCCAATAAACTCCTAAGAGCTTTTAGTCTGGCCCCACCTTAAGAAAAAATTTGTAGAGTGATCTATGTATTTTGAAAAAATACATAGATCATATATTTGTAGAGTGATCTATGTACATAGATCTATGATCTATGTACAAATACATAGATCATGTATTTGTAGAGTGATCTATGTATTAAGAAAAAATTTGTAGTTGTGATCTATGTATTTTCTGTAACACTTATATAGGCTGAGGACACCACATACGTTAGTTGTGTTATTTAGTTGTTACTTGTTCTGAGGTTGTATCAGTAGCATTTAATCGTGTATAATTGCTTTTTTTTTTACAAAAAGTATCCCTTTCGAAATAAGTCTCTGACTTTAAGAGTCAATCCTTTAATCCTTTAATCCTTGACCTATTTTAGGTCAATACTTTTTAAATATTATGTGTATATTTTAACCCTTTGAACACGAAGAGCCGGTATACCAGCTCACGTGTTCATGTACTGTATACTCTATGAGCCGGTTTACCGGCTTTCAGGTCATGTGTCAGAAACTTGGATGTGTCTGTCAACAGGCATGGTAGTTTCAATATTCAATGATCTTATCTATATCAGAAGACATCAATGAAGATTTGAACCCAAGGTTTATGGGTAATTTTCTCTTTTTTACTGGACAGAGATGCAAAATTCCTCATATTTTTGTAAATTTGAACACAATTTTCAAGAAATGTGGCTTCGCCCATAGACTACAATGTAAATGTCGAGTATGTTGGTAGACATAAATACTATTTGTTTGTGAATGCTGGTTATTAGAACAATTCAGACTACTGTAAAATGTAAAAATAAAGCAGGGATATCAAATTCATAGTAAGTTTAGGGGTTATATTGCTTTTTCAACTTTCAGGTTGGCCCGGGTCAGCGGTACAGATACACGTGGAATGACCAGGGTTTAAAGGGTTAAGGATTTATGTGCAATTGTTTTTTATTGACTATATGATATGCTGAATAAAATGAAATCAAATCAAGTCTATATATTTTACCTGATTGGACCATATGTCTGTAATCTGTAGCACCCTGGTAGGCCCATCAGCAATGACTTTACACGCCAAACACCCTGATCCTGGCATACTTCTTTGCCTCTCTATAGTTTGTTCTACTGGTACTCTGTTCTGTAGTGTCAGCTCTGTAGGACCTAGTACTAGGGCTCCCCCTAAATGAAAAAAGAAAGCAAAATAGTCACAGATGTAGAAAAAGGCTAGCTTGAGAGAAGACCTATAATAAACAAGCTCTGTGGAAGTAACAAAATATGCATTATCGAAGTCATTAAGGGATTTTGAGGAAAATAAATCCATGCTTGGATGGAATGAAATAAAGTTATTCCAACTCAGGCTACTTCATCTTTAAAAGTATCAAAATAAGTAACTTCTCAGTTAAACTGTTTATACTAGCAATATCAAGTCTGGGTCAGCCTCGATTACAGTAATCATCTCTAAGGTATATGAGAGACATGGATGCCTCCAAAGACGCTAGGCATGTGGATGAAGGCACTTATTTACAAAATAAGAACAAATTATATTTGATATATCTGGATTCATACTGTAACTTGCATAAATTAAGGTAGACAAAACTACAGACAGAAAACAAATCACAAAAAGTTAACCTTAAAAAGAACCGATTTGAATCAAAAAGCATGAATCTTATATTACATGCATGTGGGCGGTGGGTTACACAGACCTGTAGCTTATGAATTATGCTGTATGTAGTATAAGCTATTATCAGAAAAACCTAGCTATAAGGCCATTTAAAATAATTTGTTGGTCTCAAAGCTCATTAGTTTTGGTGTGCGCATTAGTTTTTCAAAAAGTCAAAAAATATTTTCAGTTTTTTATAATTATTTTTTGAAAAATATTTGAATTCCCAACTCTGATTTTGCATTCACAAGTTTTTCGCAATGGTACTGTCCGATGCAATGACGTGCAGTAAGATAATTAATTAATATTCAAGAAGCTCCTATATCCAAATGCCCCAAATGCATATAAGTCTTCACTTTCATTTCAAAATGTACGGAGCGAGCAAAATGGATGAATCAACGGTGCTGAAAGTGCAAATCCATGGTGTATCAAAAAAAAAAATCGGATAGTTCTTACAGCAAACCAAATCCAGTAATTCTATGCGGAATATTTTATTTGAGATATTCTTGGGAGAAAATCCTTGTGTGTCAATTGCCAAAATTATGGAATTGGAACTCCTTCTACTATTTACTCGCAACACAAAATGTAATTAATTTGCTTCTTTATCCAGTTTTTGATTTTTAAAAAGGCCAATATTAACATTGATTTTGTATCATGTAAATATATGAGGAGGTATATAAAGAACTCTTTTCTTTATATGTAGAATAGCACTCAGGACCTCTGTCACATACACACAAAAATAAATAAATGCATTTCACATTAGTTTTTCAAGAGTAGGAGAGCTTTATGACAAACAATTAATTTTAAATGGCCTAATGAATTGAAAATTGGCTAAATAATATTGTAAAACTTTTTTGCTTGTCACGAATCAAAGCTATGTTGAAAAGCTTAGGGTGTACCTTTTCGTTCTCGAATGTTGTTTGTCTGTCGAATTGTTAAATGTTGCAACCCCCTAATAATAAAAGTCTGGTTATGCCACTGAATACTAACCAAATGCATTGTCCAGGTTTTGCATGGAATAGTCAGAGGTTTGTCCACAGTGGGCATGACATGGGTTTTGTTTATTGAAATGGTCATAGTGCTATAGTAAAGTAAGTAAAGTTAATATCCATGATATTTGCATAACGGCACCAGTAATATGAATAAGGTGAGTATCAATGTTGTTCGAGCAACGGTAATAGCACAAAAATTGATTCATCAATCATTAAAATCTGCATCTTAAAAAATAAAACTCCTATATGGTTACTGAAGTGATGTACAATTTGAAGAATCAATGTTAACTTTATACCAATAAATCAATTTTCCTGGTAACGATAGTTCTTGGACACCCTGACTACACAAATGTTCACATTCTACCAATACACCATGTTTGCCAATAATACTCACCATTGGCAAGGCCTTGTACACCTCGATATGCCTGGACTACCACTCCACCAATGTTGCAATGTAGTCTGCCATCCTGGCCACAGAGAACAAACAAAACACATTAATAGCCTGAGAAATACTAATGTTCGTCCACGTTACTTTGAAAGACTTCTGGATTTAGGTTTGGTTAGGGTTGAGAATGCATTCAAGATTCAAAGGCTTATCTTAGGATTTAAAAGTCTAAATGATTTGGCTCCTGCTTCTTTGGGTGCTATGTTTCAGCACAGTAGGCTGGTTGATACTATAGATTGTTGCACCAATCCTCAACGAATTGCATTTAAGTTTTCCTTTTGTTAACGAGTTTAATGTTTCTTAATATTGTTTTTATGAATGTTACCATACATATATATTGTATTTTATATTGCAAGAGATTCAAATAAATATTATTATCACTATTATTATAAATAGTGTGATCCAATTTAATGAGATTGTCTTTATATTTTATCTGAACAACTGCTCAGTCAGTCAATGACCTCTGATAATGACTTTCGTGTGTGGCATATTCGCTAATGTTGTATGTTGTACGTATGTTTGACACATAACAAAATGCAGCACTTTGATCATGTCACCAAATTTAATCGTATTAGGTGTCATTGTCAAGCTTTTTAATAAAAAATAATTTCTGCAAAAAGTTTTTATCCACCTCTGCCTATGCCAAAAAAGTTGTGGAGAAACAAACACTTTGATTATTTTTGGCCAAATAACCTTACCACATCAAAGAACCATGTCTGCGTTGCCGTTCTCCTCTCGTCAGCTTTCCTCAGAGCTAGTGGTATGTATTGCTTTGGATTAGCAGTCAGCTCAGAGATATCTAGCACCAACATGTCGCCAGATTCAGATGGACTTTTACGAGGATCTCGTGGAGGAGAAAATAACTCATTCTGAAGCATGCCTGTTGATGTCATTCGCCATAGCTGACTGCGCCGTCCTGGTTCCTACAGATGAAGAGATTCAAAACAGGATACTTGGTAATTTGGTTTGGACCAGTTTTTGTTAGAACTATAGGTGATGGGATTTAACCAGTAAATAACAAAATAAGCTATAGGGAAGTTATAACTGATTGTTTTCTTTTTAGCTTTCTTTGATAAGTACAATTATAGGTTAATTAATGCGCATTTCATGTCACAAGAGAAAGTGGATAAAATCATTGTACGCACGGTCTATTTTGAAGCTTCCAATTCACAAGGTCCGTAGGGTCCAAGTGAATTGGACAGCAATGACAATTCACTGCAATTGCATTAATTTTGTCTAATTTTCCAAGCAAAATAGAATGCAAATTTATTAATCTAATTCATATATGACAAAAAATAATATTGAATATTTTGTGAAAAGAAATTAAGATTTTACATAGGTATTAAAGTCAAGATTGAACAAATAATCACCCAACGAAAACAATGCAACAACTATACATGCTATATGCCCTTCTCGAAAACCAAAATTCAGCATGTCAGTGCATTGTGAATTTTCAATCCACTCCACATAATTTATATTTTTGGTTTCTGATTGGCTAAATTACATGTGAAGTGTATGAATATTCATTCAACGTTGGTCTAAGTATCACACAGATTGACTCTGGCCTGTGAGTGTCTATGTCAAAAACTAGCTGTTTTCTTTTGTATCGTTCCTCCCTGTGTACAATTCTCACCTTTGGTCTTAGTATCACACACTTTAGTTTATCTGGTCTGTGAGTGTCTATCTCAAAAACTAGCTGTTTTCGTTTGTATTATTCCTCCCTGTGTACAATACTCACCTTTGGTCTTAGTATAACACACTTTAGTTTATCTGGCCTGTGAGTGTCTATATCAAAAACTAGCTGTTTTCTCTTGTAGCTTTCCTCCCCTTGAACAGTAGATATTCCTGACTGTTGTGCATTTCTACAATATCAAAGTAAGCAAAAAATAAACAATCACAGAAATACCAAGTTATTTTAAGGTGCTGGCCCAGTCTTATATGTGAAGCATAAAGGCCATCTCTCAACATTCCTAACTTTTTTAATTCTAGACACTTTGAAAATGCTAACCAGATGCTAGCAAGTTAAAATATTTTCAAATTTAGAGTCTTCATTAGCGTCTAGCGTCTACATTATCGTCTAGCTAGACGCTAGCTGTGCCTTGTAAGTATATCACGGGCAGTATGTTGGTTGCTATACAGATGCCCAAATGTGTGATAAATTTTGACTTGATTTTGCTCAGACTCTCTCATATGGACCTGAATGACTCACTGGTATAATAATCCTAACCGGAAATCAAATGGTCCCAGTTCAAATCCACAAACTCCTGAATTCTTATCACCACAGAACAATAATTTTTTGTGAATGCAAAACTTCTGATTTCAAATACAAATAATATTACTGAATTATTTTAACCTTAAGAACATACAATTTTGATGTTTTTGCATTTCATACTTAAAATCTCTGATAGTTGACAAATAGTGACAACCACAAAAATGTAAAATACATCCTTTTTTGGTACTTTTTGTACATAAATAGCTGCTATCTCTTGGACTAACTAGACAACCCAACCTCTCAATAAAATTATCAGAGTGTAATCTTATAATAATGAGTTGGTCCCAAATAACCTACTTGTCAAATGTGTGGGTCATAGCTATGTAAATGAAATTCTCATAGTAGAGTTTCTCTCCTTCCCCAAGTGTTTCTAGACTATAGTTGGCATTAGATCCACCTTTGACCCCAACTGTCAGTGTTTGAGGTAGGATGGGCTCATCCCATGAGTAGGGACCTGAAAAGAGAAAGATGCATGCAAGTGAGCATAAAAAATACAGGGAAAAAAGAATATTGGTAAACTGGTATATTAAAAGTCTCAAATTGCAAAAAAATACAACACTGAAATTTATAAACTTCTACATTGTTAATCAGCAGGATCAATATTTGGATGTATAGTAAAATCATATCATAATCAAATCTGATACAAGAAAATTCTTTACATAATAAAAATTTCTTAACCTAATGGTTGCTAGCATCACAAATATATGACACCAAATAAAAACCACCCACACTAACATCTTATGTATATGACACACATCCAACAGCCATGATAGCCAAATAAACACTCTTCAACACGGTAGATGGTTATTCAGACATGAAAATTGACTTTAAGGTCAAAAATTGCACCAAATAGCTTAAACATAGGCTGTTTAAAGAAAAACTGAGCTAAAAAGTGTACAATTCCAAAAATTAAAAAAACTGAAATCAGCTGGAAAGCTGATAATTCTCATGCCTGATATTTGTTTTGGGACGAAGTATACACATGATATGGTAAAATAATTTATCAAGTGACTATTTGGACATTTCAAGTCTACTTCAATTCAAACTCAATAATAATAATAATAATAAATGGTTCTTGTAAAGTGCAAAATCGTCAGCAATGTCCTGAATTCTCTGCAGACGATAAACTTGGTGTACATTGATACCAGCCAGGGTAGAATTGCAAAAGTCCAAACTCGATGTAATCAGGGCGTTGACAAGTCAGAAGGCGGCTTTGCCAGAAAGAAGATGGCGAATAGAACCGATGCGGCGTAAAGACAAATAAGAAGAGCAACATACATTGCTAATATGGTCATACATAGTTAATGTGGGATCAAGTCTCACACAAAGGTATCTGACAGACATTTGCAAAGGGTTGGTTGAATTCAAAACCTGGATGGTGTCGATATTTGACCTGATAATAATATGCAACAGGTACAAGCTCAACCTACTTATTACTCCTAGCATGCTTAGACTAATAGTTGTACAATAGAGGGCAGTAGTTATTTGGTTAACAAATCCATTTTTTGTACAAAGACACAAAGAATTGGGTGTCTGTACTAATATCTCTGTCCAAAGCAACTTGTTTGTATAAAGTTTCAACTCTATTACCGACACCTCCCCAATACACTTACATCAGTGAAAAGAATTATACTGTAGCAGGGTTGTACCTTGAGACCTACTGTTTCTGAGTCCTGCATTGATTCACAAAAAACGGCCAGCCACACAAGTAAACTTAAATATGAGGGTCATTCAAAACATTCTACCTGTTGTATTAAAACTTTTGTTCTGTTAAAGGTAGCTATTGGAAAATCGGCACAGATACAGTTAAGAATGTCACCTACACATAGTGGAAAAATTGTAGCAATACAATTTCTTAATTTCTGTAGGTGACCTGACAAACCACAGTAAGGTTCGAATTTGGTACACCAGAAACGGTGAAATGACATTGCACATGAAATTACATGTGCAGCTAAGGTACCACTGCAAAATATTACCACGTCAAACATGGTGACCACGAAGTGTCACCCGCATGATCAATGCGATGAGTAAAGCTGAATGAGTCGGAGAGCATCTAAATATTTTGAAGTAATCTCTCGGTGACCACGTGGAGATTGAGTCGGTCAACACGAGGAGATTACCATGTGTATCAATAAACCCAGCATCAGTGATATTGATTAAGCAATTTAGGCATTGCTCTCAAAAAGCTTATTTTCAGTTTGAATGATGTACAGTAAATAAAATAATTTGATAGTTAACCAGGCAAAACATCAAGCACCAAAAATTTTGCTACTGTTGGTGTACTCCACTACATCCGACGTTTTCGAAAATACAAAGCTTTGGCTAATTTAGAATGGATATTGTGTACGTTAAGAAAAAGAATTTTTATGGGTTTATATAAGCAATTTTGTTCAACTTTGGAAGAATATTAGAAGAAGATGATGGCAAGTTTATTCCATGCGCAATATGACTTTGAACTTACATGATGCCTTTGCTCTGACTGTGGTTCTCAAAGTCATATCAACTACTTTAGATTGGTAAAATATCAAATCAACCTGAAAAACAATAAGGAACAAACAAGTGAGGTCAACAGTCAAACATTTGTCAATCAAGCATAATTATTATCATGGTACTTTATAAGACAGCCTGACCAAAACTTAAAAATCATTGCGTAAAACTGGCAGCGATTTCCTCAGTGTGTACCATAAGTGGGCATGGGTTTACTATGCAAGATGTCTATATGAAATAGTGGTGAATAACATTTTTGAACCCTTTTTATTTTCAACAAGGAGATGTAGGAAGGAAAGGATGTTAAAATGGTCCAGAATGGATTGAGTGCTAGTAATTGTGAGTTGCTATAATTACAGGGTGTGAGAGGCCAGTTGACAAAAACGAGAAAAAGCGTAGTAAAAGTGTGGTAAAAGGTCAAAAATGGGCTGAAAATGAATGAAAAAGTTAAAATTTTAACACATGAACATTTTTCAAAAACGAGGAAATCAGCTTGCACTAATGAGCCCTGGACTGTCACGGGTCAAATCCCGGTCCAGGTGCTGCATGCACAGGTTTCCTCAGGGTGCTCCAGTTTTCCTCCTGTACTAGAACTACCAAATAAATCTGACCATCTTACTGAGGACCCTCATGAAAAGCATTGCTAGACACTGATAAGGCTATCTTCTCTACATGTCATATTTATTTATTTATTTATTCATTTACGACTGTGTTACTGGTCTTTTCAATACTGTACCTCTGATACGTTATCGATCCTATATGGTGGAGGTATATCATGGTAGTCACCAAAGACCACAAAGAATGTTGCACCCCTCAGGCTCACTTCTACATGCATAATGTTTGACTGCTGGTTGGTACTCCTTTGGAAACAAGAAAATAAAATATCACATGAATAAAAACGCTGCAATATATCAACTAAGTATAGACAGACTTACCACAAAAAAAATGGCTATTTCATGTAAACAGGAAAAACAAATGTTTGTACATTCTGTAATGAGGCTTCTAATCACTCTACAAATGTATGGATAATGGGGAACAATTTAGAAGCATTGCTCAGCAGCACCTTAAGGGGAGGGGGAGGATGAGCCTGGAGAAGGGTAACCTTTGATAGCCCTTTTCACAACTTGCCCAAAGGTATATCAACATGTGTTGTATACTACATTTGTGAATATGCTTTTCAAAATTTTCTAGTTTCCATGGTAAGCAAGCTAGCCCTTGATTGGCTTAAAGTGGCTCATATGTAAAAAAGAAGAGATGACAAGTTTTTTCAATTTTACCCCAAATATCCTGCTAAGGACCAAATTTTGACCTCATTTTGAGTGATCTTACTTATCCCATCTGATTATCAACATCTGTTGTCAACAGCTATCAGTGTAATGGCGCATTTAGAGTCCGACGATTTCAAGGCGATTCCATCGCACGATGTTTGCCGATACGCAGTCTTTACACACGCTACAGATAGTGCGGTTTAACTTTTTGAAGACTGCGTATCGCTAGACATCGAGCGATGTTGCAGTGATGAAATCGCTGGACTCTGAACGCACCATAATCGACCTTCATCATCTCACACCTACATCATCTCACTTATCAAGTGAAAGATTACACCTGACTCTGACCCAGTCAGAAATAGAAATGTAACTCTTGTACCCAGTTAGAATCTAGATTCCTTGATGCCAACCATACTTACCTCATGTTAATATTAAGTGATCCTGGTTTATCAATCCTAATCCCACCAGACCATCGACACCTATTATCATCAGCCATCCGACAACACAGTAATCGATCCAGATCATCTCTTGGCCAGTGAAAGATTACACTTGACCCTGGCATGACAGTCAAGTACTCGCCTGGATTCTGAGAACCCTGAAATGGTAACAAATTCAATGTCATGGCACAGTTATCTGATATAATTTTATTCAAATTTCCTTTTCTTTTCCAAATTTACTTATTTAGTAATTCTCGTGCCACTATTAATTTCCCTGCATACATTTGAAATTATGACTGTTTTTATTACCATTCCATACAAATGATGCAACACAAGATATATTATGTACAATTTTTGAAAGTATATATGAACTTTAGAAACATTGGATAAAAGTGTTTTTTATAAATCATCTTAGTCCTTAAAGCAATACAGAAGATTTTGATCAAAAATGGTTTATAGTAAAAACATCATAAAATGAAGGAATGTGCCTATCTGAAAGGGTTTTCAAGTGTATTTTGTCAAAAAATTGTTTTGCCATTGAAAAATGGATAAAAACCACTTGTAGCTTTCCTATACTAATCCATGTGGAATTAAATTCTGAATTCCAAATAATTCAACAAATGGCCATAAAAGAAAACGTGAGCATAATTAAGCCAAATCATTTTTGATTGAGGGCCTGGTTGAAAAGCAGTGCTTGTCACTGAACCAGTAACACCCTCAATAAAGAAAGAATAAATAAATAAATAAATAAATAAAAAATTTGGAGGGTATTACTATCTACCCAAAACAAACCCAGTAAGCTAAAAAAATATAAAGTGATGGGTGACAGGGGACGCTTCATTTTTAACACCTTATAGTATTGCTTTAAACAAATAGCTTTGTGTGACTGATACTTAAAAGACGAAATGTTAGTTTCTGAATCGTTGTCCTATTTTTCTCAATTTTGCATTTTTGACTTAAGTACAGTTGGAAAATCTTGAGACCACTGGGACATGCTGATAAATCAATCAACCATATTATATTGGTCAATAGTAGAAACGACTACATTAATTATTTAACTTAGATGTTACATCTCAAAGAAATAATTACTAAGGTGGGCTCACTACAAGTGTTTTGCAACATAATACTTCTGAACTCTGATAAAGCTAAACTGCATGGGGAAAGATAAAGGGGTCACCCTGTATGCACAATTGAGAATATCCCTCTCTCTCTTTCAAAATTTCTTACCATATTCAACTATTTATTAATTGTTGTAAAGAGATTGATGGCCAAATCTCGCCGCTATTTGGTCACCATTAAATTATAGCCATTTATAGACAAAGGTGGCGCTATTTCTATAAATCAAGTTTCAAGGTTTTAAGAATCTATGAACCTTAGTTTTGACATTTATTACATGCTCACATACTAAATAGTAAATTTATGCAATATGCATATAATTAATTTCACAAAATGAATAGTGCCACCAATAATGAAATCTCAAAATATGGGCTAAAAATGATGTATTTTGATATAAAATGAGCTTTTTAAAGATAAAACGTGAAACTAAATTGTGGAAACAAATATAACAGTTCAACACTTAATTCCAGAATTAATTTTAACACTTTTAAGGGCCTTCATGTATTGTAACTGTGCATTTCTGTCAAAAGAAAAATAAATGAACCCATCAAACTGCGGTGATCTGAAGAACCATTTCAAGAGCCACTGACATATGGTAGGAAAATTTTGAGAGATTTTTCACATTCTAGTGACTAGGTGTTTAATAAAAATATCTTAAGGCAGCCATTGCAGATATGACTTTCCTGCACTTACATGAGTCTTGTAGCTCCTTCATCTTTCCTCCTCAAGCCCAATTATTAAGAGACAAAAAATTGTATCACTTGACAGTGTATCTCTAGATATGACTCTATACTCTGTGTGTATCTGACAATGCGAATCAAGTTTTGCATTGTACATTGAGGTGATATTTGGATAGCTTTAGATATCTATTCAAATCATATATTTTTACTTACCAAACCCTGCACCAGATGTCTCTGTGCAAAAGCTAATTTACAACTGGATCTGTTCTCTAATTGGAAGCGAGGTACAAACGTGACAATCTTGGTGTCACAGTAGCGACCTCTGCCCTGCCGTATGTCTATACCGATATGGTACACCCTGTGGTAAGAACACAAAGGATTTAGGGGCAGTAAGTAACAAAACATAAACAAACAAAAGATTTCACTATGTGGAATGGGTTTAGAATCTCACTTTTTCCTTTCATCACCCTTTTAACCAAGATGGGTGACTTATTTAAAAGCGTGAAGAAATGGAAAGGGTGGGATCAATAAAATCAGTACCCAACACTTTTCATGTCATCGGCTGTCGCAGTTCGTTTGCGTTTTGAGTGTGAATTCATTTTTGCCGTTTGAGGTGAAAATTTTTGGAAACGCAATGCATTGCGTTTTAAGTATGAATTCAGCTTAAAGCATTACTTCTGGATCCCTTTTAGAGACCCACTCTTCATTTGGGTCATACACTAAAAAAAGTCCAACAACAACTAAGTATCTCCTAAGGAGGAGGGGTCAGTTAACTTACATTTGTGGCCTCCCTCCTGTCTGGCTTACTCTTAATGATCTCATACCAGTTCCTCCTTCTAACGATATCTTGCTGCACCAATACGGAGTCCCTGAAGTAGCACCTTTTCCAAGACGCATTACACACCTAAATCAAACAACAATTCAGAATATGCATTTTCAAATATCAATAAATTAAATGTGAGAGAATCACCGGAAATTCAGATGGAATGTTTTTGTTCATCTACCATAAAATTATCATGTATGGTACATAATTTTTTACTTTCTTACATGGTCTTAACCACAACACAAACAAAACTGATAAAACTGTATGCTTCATTCATCATAAATCAGCTGTGGCAATAATTTGTCACAATTTCTCAGATAAACTAACATGATGATGCATAACTGATCAGAAAATCCAAAACATGCGATCTATTTAAGATCAAGGAATGTACTTCAATTTGCACTTGCAATAACACAACATTAAAAACCTATCCCCAAAAACATTATAAAAGGGAGAAACCTTTACCAAACCCCATTACCATGTTAATAAAAAAAAAAAAAGAAAGAGTTCTTTAGGCTGATAGCCAATGATAACCCAAGAAAGCCTCAGCTTATTTCCATTGGGGTCCTAGATCTTTCTTTAATATTCAGTTATAGTGCAGGAGGAAAACCGGAGGACTCGTAGAAAAACCTGCATTGGTGCAAAGCGCGGGAAATCCCGCTGCGCTAACCCGCTTCCCATACTATATCTTTATTTATCTTATGCTATATGGAACAGATTTAAAAAATTAAAAAATGGCCAAAAACTGATTTAAGTAAAAAATCGTCAAAACAGTCACTCTCACTCTCTCTCTCTCTCTGTTGATCTGCCATCTGGCAACTGTCAAAAAATCACGCAAAGGGGTAAAAATGACGGAATTCTGTTTATCAGCATTGTACCAAGATTGCGTATGTCATTGTCCATTCAAATGATCTATAACAAGCAAGCTGATTGGGAGGAAAACAACCTTTTGAGAGTGTGAATAATTATAATTTAATAATTATGCAAACAATAATAAATATGTGTCTATTTCTTCAGACCGTGTCATGTTCTGCTTACAAGAGTACCAACTTGCGCTATGAAGCGTGCCATGACTGTGAAACATTTTGCATGAAATGTCAACGCTACAAAGCATTGTTTGCCCTAACAGAATTGATGCTGTGGATATGTTATATCTCGGATAGGACTAACATTGCCATCTTTGTTTTGCTTCTTTTGTTTAAAACATTTTTTTTTTTCAAACTTCTTAGTATAATAATAATGATCGTGACTGTCTGGTGGTTTATGAAATTCAACTGTTAAATTAGTCAATGCATCGTACATTTAGTCAAATCAAGTAGAAAAAGTTACAAAAATTTGTGTAAGTGGCAAAACAAGATGGCGGTTCTTAAAAAGCTGTCAATTTGGTTATGCAAATCGCTTTTTAATGGATTAGCATTGTCACAAGTATTTGAATTACTTATATGGATGAATTGTTCATATTATGACTAAAACTACTAGCATTTGGGGTTATATTTACAGTTGTCACTGGCCAGCGCAATTAGTGATCAGTGCACCAAATGGTTTCAAGGAGCTACTCTTGAACTTTGCTGGTCAGTGCATCAAGTTGCCGATAGTTGTATACATCACTCTCTCTTACCATTAAAGCTAGTGTAATATAATCTCTTACGATTAATTATTATTCATGCCCTCTGCCTGTCATCTAGCCAATCGGAACACAAGAATATAAAGTATGCTTAGTGGATTGAAAATTCAGAATGCACTCCGTGTGTTATGTTCCGGCCTGCGTGACGGGTGCTGCTTGAAGGGTGTTGAGCGCATATGAATGTAACATTGTTTCGTCGGGTAATGATTTAGTCAGTTAAGCTAAGTTTTGAATTTTGATGGCCATATAATAACCTGATCTCTTTTACAAAAGATGCTATATTTTTTATTTGTCGTGTATATTTATACGTTAGGTTAATAAATTTGCATTCCATTATGCTTGTGACAAAATCAATGCACTTGCGGTAAATTTTGATTGCTGTCCAATATACTTGGTTCCTGTGGGTTTTATGAATATAACACAGAAAATTAACCGGATGTGAATTAGTTTTGTCTCATTTCACACATTATTAACCTATACTCAATCTACCATAAGAACGTCTTACAAGCACCATAAAAGTACAAATATATAGTTTCTGATTTCTATTCGAGAATAAAAATGAAATTGATAGATTTAAGTCAATTCAATTATTATCATCAATCTTGTATTGAATATCAAATCAGATGAATAAATGGAGGCTACTCCAGTAACTCCACACCTTAATTTTATTTCAAATTCACTTGAAGTGCACATCTATAGTGTAACAATAAACATTCAAATTAAAATAAACCAATCACATGCCTTCAATTTGTGTGCGAGTTCTTATGCATGCAGAATGGCTTAGCACAAAACATAAGCAATAAAACAAATATGAATCAGTGAAAATAAAATTAAAGGCAAATAAATGGTATTATATACCGACTGGCATGTGATTTCAGCAGGTCAATATTGCCGCTCAAAACAATATCGGTATATAAAACAAATATTGACAGCTTTCATTCTGGCAATAGTGACACTATTCCCCCCCCCCCCCAGGTGATCATGAGACCATCATACTATTTCCCTCGACCTGCGGGCAATTTGGGCAATAGCTTTTATTATATACCTCATATATAGATTCCTGTCCTCTGATTGGTTAAAAGTGAGGACTTGGATTTAACTAGGCCCGATGCATATTTTTCACTAGGCCCGCTCAACATATTTTGCGCCGCCAGTGTAACTCGAGCTTTATGCGTGAGACTATAGGCTAAAAATAGTTCTTTTAACCAACCAGATGACAAAAATCTATATATTCTGCATATAAAATGAATATATTGACTGCTGTTGGTTCGGGGCATGGTTAAAATTATTTTCTCCCCTCGGTGATCTCAAAACCATGAATATGCCCTCAGCTACACTTTGAGATCTCCTCAGGGAAATAAGGCCAAAAAAAATTGTTGTGTTGCCCTCCGCCGGCCGGGTCCAAATTGTGGAAAATCCTGACCCGTTTTTTTTTTCATCAAAACTCTTGATTTTTAATATTTCTTGAGTTGCACAAATATTTTGCCTGATTTCCATTCCCGAAAATGTTCCAAAATTCACCTTTCAGTAGCAAACAACCATGTATCCCACACTATTTACACATGGCATCTGTAATTGTTATTAAAAAAAAAAAAAAAAAACGGCCTGGCCGTCCCCACCACTTTGGGCCTGTGAGGGCAACACATCTATTTTTTTTTTGGTCTAATTGAAACCATGTCCCGTAAAGCAGTCAATATTTGTTTATAATAGCCCTCAGGAGCAGTCAATATTTGTATATATGGTGCTTTCTCTTTCATGGAGTTAACATTGAAATGATGAATTGCATCACAGACATCTACACACTTTGCCATAACTTTGCTCATAATGAGACAGTATATGAATCAAGAATGATAAAAGACATCTCGCAACAAGAAACCTCTAAAAATGTCTTTTTATTAGCCTGCTGATGAAACACATTTCTACATATTTTTGCGACAACTTGATAGCATACCTTGTAGGTCTTCGTCTAGAGTTAAAGGTAAACCACAGGCGAATGAAGGGACACAAATTGAAGAAAATAAAAGATGGACATGGGTGACAATTTGTAAGACACATAAACTAACTGAAAATGTTTACTTTACATACTGCAAATGCGCATAGTAATTTGCATGGCTAAATTTGCATCATATTGTGTGTTTAAATTATTGCGCACATGACAATTTTAACGTAAATACACATTTTTTGCAATCCATTTATTTCCCCACTAGACAAAATGAGCATGAAGAGTGCAAAAAAAAACAAAACGTGAAAATTACTATTTATATAGTAATTCTTACTTAAATGACAAGATATATCTTATTTTGCTTATCTATCTGGTGTTACGTTATAATGAAAATAAATTTAAAACTTAATCATAATGGTTTAGATTTGCATATGCCTTGCAAAAATATTATGTCAATCACACTATTTTTATTCTGCAATGTGTTCTAAAGGGTGAAGAGTGAGGGCTGTTTGGTCCTTAAGAAATAGTTCTGTCAATCACTGTATAATATGATGATATAGTCCTTATCCTTATATTACACATATGTCAATCCACTACATCAAAATATGCGATGAGTAAAACAAAGCATATTAATGTTATCTTTGATGGAATTTGTATTCTACCAAAAAGTTTTATCAGATTTTTGATTCAACAGTTTAAAAGCCATTGTACCTATTCTACACATTCAGATTATCTTGTGGAAGTAAGTATATACAAAAGGTTAGGTCCAAAAATATGTATTCAATACTTTAGGTGCCTCCAAGGGTAGCACTAAGACCAGGGCCCATATTCATGAAACACTGCTTACTCTAGTTGGCTGCTAACTCTTTGTCTAATTGTCAAATTTTGACAGGTATACAATAGGTTAGCAGCCAACTAGAGTAAGCGGTGTTTCATGAATATGGGCCCTGAATTTTAGGGAGTTCCATGGGACATAAAAGAAGTACAACAACATTGAGAATTTGTGGAGTTGGAGCCATTCCCTTGAGAATATCCCAGTTACAGGTCTGGCTGAACAAACACTTACATTTCCAATTTATCCAAGTCTGTATAAGAGAACATGAGTGGGGCAACACTCCTAGCTGCTTCATGTTCTTCAAACTGGCCGGCTGCTTCGTAGTCTGCACCTTCCTGTCTGAATATGAGCGGCAAACCTGACTTGTTGATCAACCAGTATGGAGCTGATATCAAAATCTGGTGAGCAAATTTTAAAATTTTTATAGTTTATATGATATGAGTAATGCCCATGATATACCGGTACCAGCGAGACGCAGCTAGCATGTGGTTGATTTTCAGATGCTTTGGAGCTGCTAAAAAGATGCTAGCGAGTTAAAATATTTTGAATCTTAGCATCTTTATTAGCATCTAGCTAGTCACTAGCTGCATCTTGAAAGTATATCATGGGCATAAGACTTTAATTATTTATCCCAAATATTGTAGCTTAAATGTAACATGCTGTTACGGCTACTACTACTAATACACATTTATACCGCACCAAAACCAAAAAAGAAAAAAGAAAAAAAGATTTGCACTAAGAAGCACAAACAATGTTGCTATGGTTATCTGTTCTTGACCATTTTTTCAGGAATCACAGTTTTCACAGTTAATGTTTGAAATATTTTCCATCAATGCTTCAAAACCAATCTTCAAACTTAGCCATATTTCAATAACCAAGCTTCCTTAAAAATATACATAGGAGGATCAAATGCACTGTGTTTATTTATCAAAACTTAGTTTGGTCTGATAATACATTAAATTTATACTAGAAAGAGATTGGGGCATACTATTTGTGTTTGTGTGTGGCGTGTACGAGAGGGTATTCTCAAGGAGTCAAGCAAAACATTAATAAAATTTATTTTCATGTATTTTCCTCTGGTATTGCTTCCTAATCATGATTTAAAAGTACGATGATCCAATATTGATGAGACAGATGCATTTAACTTAAAAATGTTATCATAATAATGCTTCGCGTAAAGCTCGAGTTACATCGGCGGCACAAAATATTTTGAGCGGGGCTAGTGAAAAATATGCCTCAGGCCTAGTTAAATCCAAAATGACAAAACAATTACAACGGGGACAAAACATACAAGTGTATACCTTAAGCGATCTCTCTGCTCTACACTCTACTCTTGCTTTCAACAAGAGGTGGCGCTTTTTAGGGTGCGAGTCTCTGAGGATGACAGTACCGTAACCATCGGTCGTGAGTTTTGGTGGGATGGATAAGCTCATAGGGCATTCTGGGAAGTTCTCGGTATGCATCTTGATATCCATTGCTTGAGTCAAATCAGCCTGGAGGGAGAAAATAAAAAAAGTACATTACAATTGTCAGGGGTTATAGGAGGTAAGACAAGCTTGTTTGGTCAAACGGAACAGCACAGGACTCCAAATTGGTAGGTCGCGTGTGGGAGCCCTGCTATGCCTAACAGGTTTATGTTCTTGACCAAGGTATTAAATCCTCATTGCTTTGCCAACCAGAGCGTTATTGGGAATTGGAAAGTGAAATGATTGTGATGGTTTCTCGATGGCAGCGTAATAATAGGCATCAGTGCTTTAAAACTATTATATAAGGCGCTCTATAAATGTGGTGTATTATTATCATTATTATTATAATGATAAATGATTATAATGATAAAACTGATATATAAGTGTAATCCTTTTAACACAAAAATGTTGAAGTGTTGTACTTAAATAAATGAACATTAATGTATAAACACTAAACCAATAAAACATATCATATCATGATTACAGTGATTTGAGCTATGCAATAGTTTGTATAATATTGCACGGCATGAAACAAACCTCTGTGATATCATGATATAAAACAAATATTGAATGCCTATGCACATGCAATAGTACAAAATATATTATTTGGTCAGAATTTGGACTGATCCATTTCACTTGGCTACGCCTCATGAAATAGACAAGTCCAAATTTGACCTCATGATATATTTTGTACTATTGCACTCTCAGGCATTCAATATTTGTATACTAATCAAACAAAGAAGCAAATATTAACTGATCTTAAGCTGGTCATAATAATGCCACTATTATTTTTTTTTAAATATTGGAGCTCATCCTTACCCAGTCTTGTTTTATTTAGTCGTAGATAATAATAATAATAATAATTCAAGTGGATTTATAGAGCGCATTATGAAAAGACTTCTATGCGCTTTACAAAGTTAAAACTACAGACAAATATTATACAAATATTTAATGCCTGAGAGTGCAATAGTACAAAATATATCATGAGGTCAAATTTGGACTTTTCTATTTCACGAGGCGTAGCCGAGTGAAATGGATCAGTCCAAATTTGACCGAATGTTATATTTTGTACTATTGCACGTGCATAGGCATTCAATATTTGTTTTATATCATGATATCACAGAGGTTTGTTTCATGCCGTGCAATAGAACAAACTATTGCACGGCTCAAATCACTGTAATCATGATATAATTTAAAATATATAATAGAATGATAACACACTAAAAAGTAGATTTAAAAAAAAATAAAGTAGATTGTGTAGTGCTTTAAATTTTTCAAAAGGTAATTAATTAAAGTATGTTGGTTAACGATCTCACCTCACACGCATGGGACAGGGTTCGATTCCCAGTGAGGGCACTTGCCGTAATGGAATCTTTACTTAGACATTTATCTGACATGATGGTAGCATTGGGAAGATATTCTAGATCTACTCCGCTCCTCACATGACGTTTTAAGAGTTGGGTAAATATTTCATGAAAGATCGTCGTCATTCACAGGGAACGTAAAGCCGTCGGTCACATGTACAGAAGAGTCATACTTGTACATGAAATGACAGCCAGTATCGTAAAGAGTAACCCTGACTGTTTCCAACCCTGTTTCGTTCAATTTCTGGAATTCAAAATCCGCCTGTGCATTATATCCTGAAGCATATGAGGTTGCACAATAAATATTGGAAGAAAGAAAGAAAGAAACTACTTGAACCTAATCCGTTATAGGTTCTGTTTAAGTTTTTATGTGAAAATAAAGTATGATTGAATTTGATCAAAAAACTCTGGTCTTACAGCATAAAGAGGCTGATCTTTTCCCGGCAGTATGGTGCCACGCATCTTGGTTTTCTTGACTTCATAGCTGAGCTCATACGGCAATAGATTGGTTAGCACCATAGGTGGTAGTAATGTTATAGTGTGACCAGGCTGCATGGGCCTAGTCTTGGAGGAGTTGTGTGAAAATATTGCACTGTCTGATGGGTAGCCTTCATGTTTGATGTAAGCTACAAATCTGAAAGAAACAATGCACAAAGACACCATAGGTGGTAGTAATGTTATAGTGTGACCAGGCTGCATGGGCCTAGTCTTAGATGAGTTGTGTGATGATATTGCACTGTCTGACGGGTAGCCTTCATGTTTGATGTAAGCTACAAATCTGAAAGAAACAATGCACAAACATATGCTTAGATATCCATGGCCTAAGAGTAAATAAGCATTATTTTCTTGGTAAACAACGATAAATCCAAACGAAAAATATGCGGTCGCATCAAACGGCTTGATAAGATCAGATGATATGCAGCCACATCATATGATCAGAGTGCTTGATTTGTAAAGAACCAATTTGTAACATGTTGGGAATCTCTGACAGCAATAAAATTCTTCCTGAAAACTTGTCTAGATTATATAAACAGCATTTCTAAAGTTTGACAAAAAAGTTTCTCACCTAAATATTCCTTCATCATAGCTGCTCTGTGCCTTGCATTCCATAGGCACAGATGTCATTGCTTTCGGTCTCCCTACCGTCTGCCAAGGAATCGGGCGATGACAAAAACCAACGCCCCAATCATGAGGGCGCACATACATCTGCCAGTTGGTGTGAGGTAGAGGAATAGAGCAACTGCAGTTGGGCTCTAACATTGGCAGTACCAGGGGAGCTATAGAAAGATGAAAAATAATATGGCATGTCAGAAAAATATTTGACTAAAATTTAATTGTTCTTCTGATAATGTTACAAATATTCATGATTTTATTGGAAAAACATTGTCACCTTTGGATAATATGGTTTTACCATTTGAACCCTTCAGGCCTGTTTACCTGCATTTGTGTATACACGTACGTACATGTATGTAAGTGGCCAAACATGATTGGGCCTGAAAATATGCGAAGCGTAGCGAACAGAGAATTCACAGGTCACGGCCGGGGGTCCACTTAAGGGCCCCAGCTGGGTCCAGGGGCAGAGCCCTTGGCAGGGATCCAGGGGGCAGCGCCCCCTCCAGTTGTTTTGTATTTTTTAAAAATTTATTTTTATTTTCCGGTCGAATTTCCGTTCATTAAAAAAGGGCGAGCTAGATTTTTTTTTGGCAGAAAAATGGAAAAGCTGGAATTCAAGAAATTGCCGGAACTCTTACATCCCTGTGTATATGATCCGTACACCATACAAGCTGGTTTAGGGGCTTCTAACACCGCTGTCAGAAATCCAGTCTGCGTGCCTATAGGCATGGGTATACCAATATTTAGTGGGTTTCGTTACACAAGACGACATTAATCAATCTTTGAATTCTTGGTTGAAAAGTTAATTGGCTTTCATTTACATGAGAGACATGAATAATTGCTCTGTTTGGTTTTCAAAGGATTGAACCACTTATCAATATCTTTTCTAGTCCTGTTTACTATGGACTGTTTTTGGCAAATAAAGGCCTTTTATCAAGGTATGATAATACATAGTCAACACATTTCATATACCTTACCACCAATATATATCATAAGTTAAAGAATTTGAATTCCAATACGAATACTGACCCTGCTTACAAGCCGTAGACTGGAGCGTACTGTTACAACTTTACAACAATGTCTAATGAATCTATTAATTCATGTTCTATCAGCCTTACCATCAGTATGTGACTCTGAGTTGACGAGTTTGAGTTCCATAGGAATGCTAAGCCTGCTTACAAGCCGTAGACTCGAGCGCACTGTTACAACTTTACGAGCTGTCCCTTCTAATGTCACTTCAAACTCAACTCTAGCTGGGTGTTGTACACTAAACTGTAACCAAAACATTATTTAACATATGGATTAAATTTTGATAAATTCTTGACAGATCTTTGATTCATTCACTTATTACACTTAATCACATCATTCAAAATAACATAAAAATAATGGTTGTCATCTTGTACCAAATGTGTAACTTGCGCAAAAATTCACAAAAATGTGTTTTTGCTGCATTTTTGTTGTCTTTCAAATCCATAAATTTAAACTAGAAAGGACATCTTAATAAAAACTGGAGAATCTAGAAAAGCATGTGAAGCTGTTAAAAAAATCATACCTGATTTTAATTTCTTTCTAAACTTTTGTCTGAATTTGTGAAATATTGCCAAAAATATGTCAAAATGGAGTTTTTTTAATGGCAATTATTTGATATTTGAGGTCTAGATAAACTACGTGCAGTATATAACTTACTATTGCAGACACTTGATGTGTTTGAGGTTTGGCATGTCTGAAATAAACACCAACTTTATCCACAGACACTGGAGCGACTTGATCCCAGCCCTCGACTCGTACTAACACCTGGTGTACTCGTAATTCATGGGTGTGCTGCAAAAAGAGGGAAGAATGTTAATATGAGAAACATTAGTCCGTTGTCTGAGACAACCTAAATATGCCTCGGATAAGCTTAATGAATGTTCAAATTATCCAGTGGACAACCTCAAAATTTTTTTGTTAATTATAGCTCAGACCTCGTACAAGCCACGCACAAATGAAAACTGCTCAATTTGTATGAAAAGAAGTTATCAATTTCGTTGCAAAATTTTGAATTTGAATATAATATGCTTGGGCTCTATATAAATATGCCAAAGTACGGGATTACGCAAACTCCTGATGAAGTTGCAAAACTTACAGCCAAGTTGACAATTTTACAAACAACCTTAAAGATTAGCAAGGTTGTCTGTTGGACAAAAAATATTTTTTGTTTATGTAATGCTGCTCATGGGAATGCTGCGAAAAGGGAAATAACTAAGGAGGATAAAAATATAGAGAAGACAGCTCTGCCAATACAAGGCCTTTCAGTAACACAAAGCGCACTCATATCGCTTAACCACATTGAAAAAAAGAGTGGACATGAAAACTTGAAAACTATCATTTGTGCAGCTCCTATTGAAGCCATTCTACTTTACATTAACATTTGGTATAAACCAGGTGGTACGTAAGAAAGTATCGTGGGAGGATGCATGTGTAAGCAGAGCCAGAGAGAACCTTGCTGATGCTCACAAGCAGTTCACAGAATCAAACAGTGAACGTGACAAAGAGTTGTTTGATCAGGCAAAGCAGAAACTCGACAAAGCTTACAACAGTGTTGAAGAGGAATATCTCCAAGAGAAAATAAGTACCATCAAATCAGCTTCTCAAACCAGGCAGAGTGGGATGGCATGGGCAGTGATAAATGATGTAACTGGCAGAACAGCAACCAGATCAGGTAGACTTAAAGGCAACACCTCATCGGAACGCTGTAAGGAATGGAGAGACTACTTTTCCACCCTACTAGGATCCCCACCTTCAGCTACCAACCCTGATGAGGAAATCCAAACCATCAATGAGAATACTTTGCCAATTGAAACAGGAGCTTTCACAGATGAAGAACTTCAGGCTGTACTAAGAAAATTGTCAAATGGTAAAGCTTCTGGCCTTGATGAAGTACCTGCTGAGGTTTGGAAATCTGGTAGTTTCAACAACATACTACTAGATATCTGCAATGGCACGCTGCTTAGAGGTGAAAAACCACAGGAATGGTCCCTAAGTGGAATAGTACCAATCCATAAGAAAGGTGATCTCAGCAAGGCATCCAATTATAGGGGCATCAGCTTAACATCCATAGCAGCAAAGATCTTCAACCGCTTGATACTTAATCGCATTCGACCTCACATTGAACCTCTGCTTAGACCAAACCAAAATGGGTTTCGCGCTGAACGCTCAACTACTTCCCACATCCTTGCCTTACGAAGACTTATAGAAGGACTCAAGGACAAGAATCTTGAATGTGTCATCACCTTCATAGACTTCAAGAAGGCCTTTGATTCAGTGCACAGAGGTAAAATGCTCAAGATTCTCACTGCTTACGGGATTCCGAATACCATCGTCGAAGCAATCAATACCATGTACAGCAGCACAAAAGCAGTTGTGTTATCACCAGATGGTGAAACTGAGGCTTTCGAGATATTAGCAGGAGTGCTACAGGGCGATACTTTAGCACCTTACCTGTTCATCATTGTGCTAGATTATGTGATGAGAATGGCTATCAGAGAAGACAAGGACATGCTGGGCCTTACAGTAACACATCGAAGAAGTCGAAGGCACCCTGCAGAAGTCATTACCGACCTAGATTTCGCAGATGACATTGCCTTGCTATCCGACACATTACAACAAGCTCAAGAACTGCTGACCAGAGTTGAGGATGCTGCTGCAACAGTTGGTCTTATGATGAATGCTTCAAAAACCAAATTCATGGCATATAACATCAAGACTGATGTTGCACTGTCCACAATAGAGGGAAATCAACTAGACCAGGTCCAAGACTTTCAATACCTGGGCTCTTGGGTAGATGAGTCGGAAAAGGATTTTCATGTACGAAAAGCCCTCGCATGGAAAGCTTGTAACAAAATGCGCCTTCTCTGGAAATCCAATCTACCAGACTTGTTAAAGATCAGCTTCTTCCGTGCAGCCTTAGAAAGTATTCTGTTGTATGGCTCAGAAGGGTGGACACTGACAGAAAGACTTGAAGCCAGGTTAGACGGGTGCTACACCAGACTATTAATGATGGTTCAAAACCTCAACTGGAGAGATCATCCTACCAGGGAGGTAATATACGGTGATTTACCAAAACTATCAGAAATAGTGAGAGGTCGCCGCCTAAACTTTGCTGCTCGCTGTGTTAGACGTTTTGAGGAACCAGTGTCTGGACTAGTGTTCTGGACGCCCACCCAAGGGACACGTGCACAGGGAAGACCAATGCTGACCTACCCAGTACTCGAACTTCTCAAACTCATGCTAAACAGACAGCAGTGGAGAAAATTCATCATGGCTTCCGACCGCGGTCGACATAGATAGATAGATAGATAGATAGGTGGTACAGGACGCACAATAAATTGCCTGTTTACCTAAGATTTCATGGGGTATTCATCCGTACATTTAAATGCGTAAATAAAAGAAAAGTAGTTTTTTAAATAATCAGAATATCTTTTTAGTTTTCTGGGGTATAAGTCCCGACCCCAATGGTTTTGAAATCTGCATATTTTTATACGCTAAGTAAGAGCATAAAGTGAAATTTTTGAGCTTAATTTAAAATTCCAAGTTTTTTGAATGGGAATTAAAAATTAAAATTGCAGGGAAACAACTTTAAAAAGCTAGAGCCATGAAATAATGTTATATAATTATGTTCACATCATAGAGAAGAAAACTACAATGTGATATTATCCACCTTTTTAAATAGATACAAATAATAAAACTTAAAACTTTTGACTGACACATTAAAGAATCCAAGAATAAGACACAACATTTTATTTTGCAGATCATATTTTGGATGCAACACTTTGATTGGTGGATGCTACCTACACAACAAGTATTACAAAACTTGATTCACTTATGAGGAAATAACCCATAGATTTAGAGGGGAGATACCAGGCTCTGTATACCAGCCCATGTAATGGCGTCGTCAGCCATGGAGCTCAAATTGGGGGTATTCGGGTCCACTCGGCTCCCGCCAAAATAAATTCCGAGTGCTGAGACTTGGTTACGCGTAGAGACAACCTGCGCAAATAATACTTTGCGCGAGTGATACGCCAACCTGCACGCAAAGCCTGTGTGCGTGTTTCAACATGCGCGCATTAAGACAAGGTGCGATGCATCATCGGCACGCTATCGGCAAAAACTTATTTCCAAACATATTTTGTTTGTTAAACTATTTAACTGGGGTCTGATTACCTCTATGATGTTGGCTAAAACAATTTGCATACCTCTCTCG
>JXSR01S026302.1:90150-101406 GCA_000969725.1 Ophiothrix spiculata
AAGTTTAGAGGTTATATTGTGTTTTTTACTCCGGGTTGACACGCGTCAGCGGTACAGATACATTTGGAATAGCCAGGGTTCAAAGGTTTAAACTCCCGGCAAAGCTTTAACACATGATTTCTCAGTTTCTGAAATGTCATGCTATCGTCTTTGAAGGTGGGTGTCATATCAAGGAATGAGAGCCACAAGTTTGTGCCTGCATTTCAACTATCCTGAGAACAAAAGACTTCAAGACCTAATGCGTTTTTCCTGTTGAATGATCTTATACACATGTGTAATAGATCATATTTCTTGAAAGCCCTATCAGATCTTCAAACCTTTTGTACTGAACGTTGAATGTTGAACGTCAGAATGCAATAAATGCGTGGAGTAAACAAGCGCATCACCATGTGCAGTATGAAAGACTTATCTTTTCACGGGTACGCGGAGTCTATCGACCAACCAAGATACGTGCAGTGCATTTTTGTTATCGCTGCATAGTCGCACTTGCTCTCGGCGTGCGCACCCTGCAGATTGGTTGTGTAGGAAATTCAATGATTTCAATAATAGGGGTTGTTGCCTTACAAATACTGCCTTGTGGCTCTCTACCCGTGATATGAACTTAAAAATATTTATCTATTTTAAAAAGCCGAAGATATGTTTTATTTTAATCTACAATATAATTACTTGACCATGGACCGACTTTACTGGCAGTGTTTTATAGACCATCACATGTAGTTTTCCTGTTACTATGGCAACTGAAGGGTAATTTAACCAAGAATGTGAGTTTTTAGATAGTTTTGCATTATTGTTAAGTACATATACATTTTAGTGCGAAAATTTGTGTGACCATCATACAGTGGATCCTCATGGAAAGCAGGGCTTGACACTGATGAGGCTTTCCTCTATAAATATGTCATCTATTTATTAATGTGTGTTGCATTGAAGTCAATTCTCAGACATGACCAGTTTAGAGTCAGTATGCATTCATGTAGTGACATGCTCGAAGGTACCTAACTTAGCCCTGTAATTTATAACATAATTAGCCCTCGCGAAATTTTGGTTAGCCCAGTTTCTGAGTTGAAAGAAAATTTGATCAATTTAAAACATTGATGATGGTCTTTTGTTCTGTTTTAGTCTTTACATACCGGTGCTGTTGGTTTGGTTCATGAGGAGCAGGTGGAAGAGAAGAATATCATTCATGACCGCACATTCCAAAGAATCAGGACTGAGGTAAGTCATTAGCAAATTGTGAGAGAAAATCTCAAAAGTTTTACATCCTTCATTTTGTAAAGCTCTGGATCTGTAAAATCCAGTAAGTTATGTTTTTCAGTTAAACATGTTTAATTACATTTGTGCTTTTAGATCTAGGATGCTGATGTTTTCTTATTCTCCTTTAAGATGCAAGGATCAATTTCATTTTTATCACTTGATCAGTCATTTAATTACTTGCATTTATTTTTCTTAAGACATATAGAAAGGAAAGTAACATACTACTTCAAAATCTTCCCGATGTCTTATGTTAGGAACTTGCTGTTCTGCCTAATTTTTTTACGTACAACAATATAAAATTAACAACTGGTCAGAGCTGGTGACTCCTGAGATCAACCAGCAGTGCTGCTAAGACAGTGTGGCGCGTTATTGGCACAGGAGCCAGGAAAATTGGCACAAAAGATTTCTGATATATGTGGAAAAAGATAGTTTTCTTTATTTAGCAAATTTTCAGCCTCAGTCCTTGATTTTGGCACAAGCATCTCCTTAACTTTGTCAAAATTTGTCAAATTAGTACAAGCTCAAAAACCTTGAGAGGGAACACTGGTCAGCATTTGGGATAAATTGGACACAATATTTTGTTTAGTACTAATCATGATTTAAAAAAATACTCTTTACCTACCCATGGGTTATCTATTTTTTGATTTGTTTACATTTTCAAATGAACACTTGAAACTACATTGGTCCAACTGTTTATTTTGAGAATGAAACAAAACAAAATATTGAGGGGGTAGATGTTGTTTTCCTTTGATGGTAGATGACATACTTTGGACCTGCTACATGACACCAAAATTCTGTTGTAAAATTTGTTTGTGTTGTGTCCGTGTTTTTCTCTTATCATTCAGAATATACTTCCCAATGTCCCTGAGCTGAAGGAAGAAGAGCTCCCTCTACCAACCGACAATCACCCACCACCTGCCGACAACTCCGGTGTGACAGGTAAGTGCTTCATTCCAATTTTGACACTATACAACTATTATACATGTCTTATTCTTGATAACAATTATATACCAAGATGATTTTTAACCTGACATGTGAGTGCAACAAGGTTGTATCTGGATTTTTAGCAATATTTAGTTTGCTTTTTGAGAAAGTGTGATTAAAAATTTTTGGTCACAAATCAAAAAAATGAAGAAAAAAAATGGAAATAAATCTTAAATACTCAAAAGAACAACAGAAGAAATATCGTATCCACTTGTTCAATTCAACTACTGATCTACCAAATTTACATTGCAGTACTGTTGTGTTATTTCATATTGTGGTGCCAAATATGGTTAAAATAATTTTTGTTTCAGTCATAGAGTATGATGATTTGTTAAACTTTTGGAAATTAGGATACTTATTAATTTACATCGCTTGTCTGACAGTTGAATTGGACAAGTGGATACGGTATGGGTTTAACAATCTCAGTTGAACCAGACCTCATACAGCTCTCCTTAACAACAATCCAAGAGTGTATTTCACATCAAAAATTGAGCTCCTCATCACACTCCTCACTAAACTCAGGAGAGTGATTGACAAAATGTCTGCAATTCCCTGGCATGAAGGTTTGAACATACAAATAGGACTTTGTTGCATTCACTTGCCAAGCTTGTTTTAGAGGATATTAAAGTAACCGGTGGTGTTTATTTTGATACTAATATTTCAGGTAATACTCATAGAACTTTACAGATGCAGCATACACATACAAAACCAACAAGTGACCAACACACTGTCCATCAAATTCATAGGCCATCTGCATTTGAAGAGAGACTTATTCCAAAAGAAGCAGTGTTAAATTCAAGGCAAATGCATCATCAGCAACAGCAAAATATGCATGATCAATCATCCAATTTTAAAGACACGACAATATCATCACATGGACTAAGAGAAGACGATGGTTTTGTTCAAGATAGTTCACTGCATCAGCCAGTAGATCATGTCCAATTTGCAGCAGCTGGTCATAACAGACACCAGCAATTCAATGAACCAGCAGATGTTTTATCACATAAAAATGCCAATGTAGAAGTTATGGCAGGTGGACCTCAAGTTGTCTTTGTTGACATCCCTCCTAACCCTACTCCCTCCTCTCATCATATTGAAGATACTAGTCATAGGACTGGAGAGCATAGTCAGATGGACAATGTAGAAATCACACCACCTCCTATCTTTACAGAGAATCTCAATGTTGACATCCCTCCTAACCCTACTCCCTCCTCTCATCATGTTGAAGATACTAGTCATAGGACTGGACAGCATAGTCAGATGGACAATGTAGAAATCACACCACCTCCTATCGTAACAGAGAATCTCAACCAGCATCATGATGCAGACTTAAGTCATCTGCCATTGGAGGATGGAGAACTGGAGAAATTAACCTCCGACCATCAGCGTAACCAGCACCATCAACTAAATGATCCTGCCCTTGGTGATCCCATTACAAATGCCCCAAAAAATATACAGACACATAACATAGAACCTGATTACCAAAGATCCCCTCATGATGAAAGTTCAAATCCTCAAAGTGATGACATGAAGGCTTCGAACAGAGAACAGTTACAAGCTGATGATACAACACGTAATGGTTCAGAAGATAATGGAGAAGTGATAGAGAATCCGGAAGATGCCCTCGCAGAATTTTATCGTAAATTGCGAGAAAGAAGCGAAGAAGAAGATGAGGATGATGATGATGAAGAGGAAGATGATCTTCTAGGAGACATTCTTGCAGCTAGAGATATTGATGCAGCCAAAATAGACGAGATGCGTAAACAAGAAGAAGCACTTGAAATTCATAAAAGCAAGCAAGGAGATCAAGGAGTTGATGAAACACAAAGCCCTCCAAAGAGCAGGTGGACTGATGCTCATGCTAAAAGAGGCATTGATATACGTGATTATCCTCCGGAGGATTCAGACAAAGTTGTGAACGAGTATTTTAAAGATTTGGATGCGATTATCAGGGAGGAAGCAAAACAAACAAAGGAAAAGAGGGATATGTGGAAAAAAGAGATTGAGAAGCGTGAAGAGCGGATAGTATTGCATGGAGATATGGAGAAACTAAATAGATCGGAAATAGAGAGCTTGCAGGAAGAGAAAGAAAAGGTTAGAATAGAAGCAATGAGGAGAAATCAGGAGAGGGTAGCAGTGCCAAAAGATGAGGAGGAGGTGAAGCAACATGAAAATGATCAGGAAACATCAAGAAAGGAAGATTTAGATGGAGTAATTGAGCGACAGGTAGATGTGGAAGCACAAAGGGAATACCAGGAGAAAGAAACGTCAGGTATAGATGATGGGGAGGATAGATTGATGGAGGGACATGGAAACAGCCAGGAAACATCAAAAGAGGATGATACAGTAGATGGAAAAGAGTTAGATGAGGGGGGAAATGTGGAGGGAGGAAGGGCACTTTCAGATAATATCATGGATGGGTTGGAGCAAGACAGTGATGAGATTGATGGATTGATGGAAGGGGATGGGAACAACCTAGCAACACAAGAGGATGATACAAGTGATTATCGCCAGAATGATGTAGAGGAAGAGTTCAGGAATATGTCAGAAGATAGTGCACCAGGTAGACCACCTGCATGGACCACCACCACCACCCTGTGTGTTTAACTCACTACTAACGCTTCATGCATTGATAACTGATTGAGTTTTTGTTTATTAACAGTCAAAGCTCTTTTAACACATATAGTGTGTCACATTTTAATGGACTGTCGCTTTCAAAACATGTGTAGGGTAGATTGGGGCTACTTTGATTAAGTTGTAAGATGAAACATTGAAAGTGCGTCCTTGTGCTTTGAATGACTGAGCTAAATACTGACATTTATCATGAAAAAGCACACATTAACCAATTTTTGTATCAATATCATTAACCCACTGATAAGGTTACCCCATACTAGGCAGTATTTGATTTAATCATTCAAAGCTCAAGGAAATCAGTTTGATGTTTTACACGACAATATGTTCATTGTAGTCCCATCCACTGGAAGTACAAAGCAAATTTCTGATAAGCTGAGTCAGTACCACAATGGTTTTGTTATTTTGCAGCTAAAAGAGTTCTAATTAGCAACTGGACCGGTCCAGGGGAGTTACAGCACACTTTTCAGACAAAATAGCAATGGCAGAGTTTTATGGACTGTAACATCACAGTAACTCCACTGAACCTGTCCAGAATTTTACTGTGTAATTACTTTCACTGGAAATGGGAACCAGATGAAATTGAATGCTCAATAATCAATCACACCAGGTTAAAAGAGCTTTGGTAGATACAATAGTTGATAGTATTTTGTGCATTTGGTTTGCTTTATTTGAATCATGTCAGCTTAGATTGATCATCATGAACTGTTATTTGTTTGATATTAACAGCATTTTAACAACTACTTACCATCAACCTTTTATTTTGCAGCAATTGAGGCAGTACTTCATTAATCATTTTAACAAATACTTCCAATTACATGAAGATGAAACTTTGAAAATTTGTCAATTATTTTACGACTAGGGATTATATTTTACAAAATATTTGGTTTTGAGTTCAACAAAATTTTATCAGATTCATATTTAAAACTGCTTTATTATTTTGGATATGTTAATAACTTATATTTGAAATATTTGAATATCAGAGAGACCTTCTTTGGTAAAGTTTAATGCCTTAAGACTTTACATTTATCAAATGACCTAGATATCTTGAATTTATGTAAATTCTGCTTTTTTGTCATCTTATGGCCTTTGTGTTGAATATTTTATGTTGTGACCTCCGAACTTTCTGATACTGAACAAGAAGGTCTCTGATAAGTGTATAATTGATAATTTTTTTGCACCGTAAGCTTAAATATACTCATTTCTTGATAACCCACATAAATAAGATGCTTAGTTGAATCAAAATTTAAATTCCATTTAATGATAATCTATGCATATTCAAGATAGATTTTTTAACCCCAAATTTTTATTTGAAATACTTTTAAAATTTCTTTTGCAGCAAGACTAACAAAATGCCAACTTCATGTATATAATTTACAGCTAAACACACTCCGATGGAGCATCCATTCTTGTCCTCCTGGAGATGGATCCATTCTAGTCCAATACATCCAACACAAGCAAAGAAAGGAATCTTGTTTGAACGCTATAAAGGTCCAACTTGGATTATTTCTGTCAAGAAGTATAAGGAATTAGAGCAACTTATGGAACGTATGGAACTTGCCAAACTAAAAGGTGGCCCAACACATACCCATACAAACATTACAAGCAACCATACAAACATTACATACAAATACAACATATCAAACACATGCATACATATCAATCCATACACTCATTTTCCAAACGATACATTGCTTTTAGCTGCTTTTGATGTATGTCTTGTTTCAGGATTAGAAATTCCAGAATTGGATTCCAAACTGAATAATAATTCAAGTTTATCATCAAGCATCACAAAAGTTCATTCAAAATGCCTAGCTATGACTTTTATGGATTTGATGATAATTGCAAGTGGTAACAAAGTTTGCAGTGCATCAGATTTCACTGATGATGTTAAAAAGGAAATCAGCATGAAAAATTCTAATCAAAATAACCACATCCATCAGTATAATCGTATTGGTGCGAGTAATCAACATTCAGTTCCGCCAGTTCACCCGTTATTAACCCTGTATGGTTGGCCTCATCGTTTTGTATGTCATGCACGGCATTCTCATGTTGGTAAGACTAATACCGAGGTGGTGGTTGATAACAGTTTCAATTCAATGGTGGGGCATGATACCGGTGCTGCATGTATGTGGAGGAATCCATTTCTACTAAATAATGGGGTTTGTATGGTTCAGGGATCGATAGGTGATGGTAGTTTATCTCTAGTTTTGAATCAGGGTGGTGAATTTAGAAATGTTGAAGGGCAGTCTGTAGGTAATGGTGACAAACAAGGATTAGATACAGGTTCATTGATTATGAACTATAACCATGTTTCAGTTCGTTCATCAGAAGCTTTGAAATATTCAACAGTGTGTCTGGCGCAGCAGTGGTTCAAAATGGCACATTTTACATCATCATCTAAAAAGGAAATGTGCCTGCTGAAAGTCATTGTGCCTCTACAACATCCTCCGGCATTCATCATGAACACAAAACCAACAAATCTGATTCATTCATTTGAAAATCATCAGTTGTCAATTTCACAAAATAACAAATGTTATCGAATGAAATGGTATAAAAGCGTGCAGTCTTTGAACCAGTTTTGTCCTGTAACCAGTGCGCATAGGAATTCATTGAAGGATACACCTGTTAAGCTAGAATCTGTACATTTGAGTCAAAAAGCAAAATGTTCTTGGTTTGATTTTTTTGCACCAGATCAAAAGGTTTGCCCTGTAAATGTTACAGGTGTGTGTGACAGATTTACTTGGCCTAGTCTCCTAGAACCACAAAACCCATTTTATCCATGGAATGGTTTCAAAACAAAGGAAATCCTTACAAGTTGTTTGGAAACACATTTGGGTGACTTTCTAGACACTCAAGGTTCAAGTAACCAATCCTCTTCAGCAATTTCAAGTGAAAAGTTTGTGGAACCTGGTTCAAAATATCATGCATTGAAAAGAAAAAAATCATGTCCCAAATTATGTTATTTTGATGTGATAAAATCACAAAGTCAAGTTTGTTTCGAAGTTGATAAAGATCCGAAAGTTTCCCGAGAATTACAATCAGTGCCTGATAAGAATGTTGTTTATTCAGCACTTACTAACACATGTACAAGGCCAACTTTACTAGAATACATAGATTTGAAAGAAGAGGATGTTTGCCCAGTTCAAGGTACATGCCTCTTACCAGATATATTTGCTGAGTTTAGGGAAAGAAACTTGGCTATGCAACCAAAACAGTGCCTCGTCAATGTCACCGAATCGTGTCAAGGGCCAAATGTAGTCGATTTTATACTTCTAGTTTGCCCTATCAACTCAGAGCATTTCTATTACAACAAATCTGACTTAGTAGACCTGAAAGAAAATGGAGTTGATCATTTGGATACTATCATGAATGATGCAAAAGATCTGAAGCATGAAATTCAAATAACAGCTGATGCGGTAAAGAATACTGATATTGAAATATTTCCAAAAGTTAGACAAAATATATGTAAAAGGCTATCCTTTATTGATTTGTTTGTCAACAAATTCAAGCCATTTAATGTTTGTCCAATAATTGTAAAAGGCTTTTGTACCAAGCCATCACTTTATGATTTATTAGGCATGACAGAATCTTTACAATGTCCCATAAATGTAACAGGTAACAGTGCCAAACAAACAAGAACAGATTTGTTGAATTCAATGCCTCAAAAAACAGCACGCCATGTAAATGTTCAAGGTTCCTGTAAACGGCAAACTCTATTTGATATACTAGATATGAAGAACTCATGTCCAGTTAATGTAAAAAAAGGAAAGTGCTTAGCAATGACCCTGAATAAATTAGTGCGGTTTAATGTTCCAAAGATGGACTATCCGATTTGTCCACTGAGAGTGATAGGAAAATGTAAAAAGAAATCATTCAGAGAGATTATTGCTCTAAAGGAAGTAAAGTCAACTAAAGTGAGGAACCCGACTTGCAGAGTTTTTGTTACAGGAAAGTGCCCGGCAATGACTCTTGAGAAATTACTTAAGTTTGCCATTCAAAAAGTTGACCATCCAGTTTGCCCAATGAGAGTGATAGGAAAGTGTAAAAAGAAATCATTTAGAAAGATTATTACCATGAAGAAGCCAAAGGCAATTAAGATCAGGAAACCAACTTGCCCAGTGATTGTTAAAAGAAAGTGCCCAGCAATGACGCTGAAGAAATTGTTTAAGTTTGCTGTTCAAAAAGTTGACCATCCAATTTGCCCAATGAGTGTAACAGGAAAGTGTAGGAAGAAACCATTTCAAAAGATTTTTGCCTCAAAGCCAATGAAGATCAAGAACCCAACTTGCTCAGTTATTGTAAAAGAAAAGTGCCCAGCAATGACTCTGAAGAAATTAGTTAAATTTCTTGTTCAAAAAGTTGACCATCCAATTTGCCCAATGAGAGTAACAGGAAAGAGTAAGACAAATTCATTTCAAAAGACTGTTTTCTCAAAGGCAAGGAAGATCAATTACCCAACCTCCCCAGATAACGTTCAAGGAAAGTGCCCAGCAATGAGTCTGAAGAAAATATTTATGTTAGCTGTCCAAAAAGTTGATCATCCAATATGTTCAATGAGAGTGATGGAAAAGTGTAAAAATAAATCATTTCAACAGATTTTTGCCACAGTGCCAAAGATGATCAAAGACCCAATTTGCCCAGTTAATGTAAAAGGAAAGTGCCCAGCAATGACTCTGAAGAAATTAGTTAAATTTCTTGTTCAAAATGTTGACCATCCAATTTGCCCAATGAGAGTAACAGGAAAGTGTAAGAAGGGTTCATTTCAAAAGACTGTTTTCTCAAAGGCAAGGAAGATCAATTACCCAACCTCCCCAGATAACGTTCAAGGAAAGTGCCCAGCAATGAGTCTGAAGGAAATATTTAAGTTTGCTGTCCAAAAAGTTGACCATCCAATTTGTCCGATGAGAGTGACTGGAAAGTGTAAAAATAAATCATTTCAACAGATTTTTGCCTCAATGCCAAAGATGATCAAGGACCCAATTTGCCCAGTTAATGTAAAAGGAAAGTGCCCAGCAATAACTCCAAAGGAATTGTTTAAGTTTGCTGTCCAAAAAGTTGACCATTCAATTTGTCAAATGAGAGTGACAGGAAAGTGTAAGAATAAATCATTTCAAGAGATCATTGCCTCAAAATCAAGGAAGATCAAGAATCCAATTTGCCCAGTTATTGTAAAAAGAAAGTCCCCAACAATGGCTCCAAGGAGAGTAATTGGCAAGTGTAAAAAGAAATCATTTAGACAAATTTTTGCATCAAAGAAGGCAAATAACCCATTTTGCCCAGTAAATGTAACAGGGTCGTGTTTATATGAAAGTTTGGAAAATATGTTTCTTAGACAATATAAGACCTCGCAAACCTGCCCAGTGTCTGTGAGAGGAAAATGCATGAAGATATCATTTCAAGATTTGATACACAGCATGAGGTCTAATCCTGTTTGCCCAGTTATTGTGAAAGGAAAATGTGCAGCAGTAACCTGGAAGAAACTCTTTATTAGGAAGAAAAATAAAGCTCCAATTTGCCCTGTTAATGTAAAAGGAAGTTGTGAAAAGAAAACATTTACTGATATTGCGATCAGGGAGAGATTTTGTCCAGTTGTTGTAAAAGGAAGATGTAAAATGAGATCCTTCAAGAACATGATGTTAAAGAGGTTACCGAGTCTTACTTGTCCAGTGATTGTCAAAGGAAAGTGCAGAAAGGTCAGGTTCATGGAAATGATTTCTTTGGGGACCATAAAAAATCCAACATGCCCGTTAAATGTGACAGGAAAATGCAGACGGAAATCTCTCAAACAGTTAGCACTATCAAAGAAAACTGAGAATTTGACTTGCCCTGTAGTTGTTAGAGGAAGATGTAGAAAGCTGACATGGAAAAGATTAGCCTTGCAAATGAAGGAGGTTAAACCCCAGATTTGTCCTGTAGTTGTAAAAGGAAGATGTAAGCAGATGTCTTTTCTGAAGTTGATAGCCCTAAAGACAAGACTTGATCCAATATGTCCAGTTATAGTCAAAGGTTATTGTAGAAATCCATCTTTGTTCGATTTAGTAATGCTTGTAGGGAATATATGCCCCATCAGTATGCATGTGAGAAAGAATGTGGTCAATATTGTAAATGTTGACAAACTTGGGTTCGAATGGTCGCCAAGTATTCCTGAGATAAATAATGTAGAAACCAAGTTGAATGATGCATTCAGAAAATGCAGAAAGCGATGTAAATGTAAGCTTATTGAGTATTACACTTTCTTGGCAAGTATGCAGTCACTTGATTTAGTCAAACAGCAGTGTCTTAATGGCAAGTTTGTTGAATCACCACAAGTTGTCAAGACTGAACAGAACATAGTTACAGAGCAGAATATACTAGGTAAAGAAGACATTAAAACAGACACATCACCAA